>JAPQRP010058890.1:0-22465 GCA_037367295.1 Apogon hyalosoma | reverse complement strand
ATTTATTTTAAAAAAAAAAAAAAAAATAAGTAATTTTGTATATATATATATATATATATATATATATATATGTCCAGATTTCCTGTCTGAATGGTTCTCTTGATGAGTGCAATGATGATTTTGAGATACTAGAAATGCACTTGAAAGTCACTGGTTTTGTTTAGTTGTTTTGCTGCTACGGGAAAGGACACCTTATGTCACTGAAATACCATCTCATAATAGTAAACTATCAGCATGATGTGCTTAATAGGTCAAATCAAATCAAAATTTTGAAGAGTCAATGTTTAAGACAATGATGCTCTCAAATTTATGCAAGACACTGTAAAAACTGCGTTATTTCTAGATATGACATTTACACATGACCTCTTTCATCCAGAAAAATGAATGACTGTGAAGTGGAAAGGTGAAGAGGAAATAGGTCACAGAGGTTATTGCCACAAATAAAAGACAAAGTTATGTCTGATGTTTACAGACCAGAGGACAATATTGCTCTGTTATCATGCTCTGTTATCATTTGAACATAAATCATGTATGTTTATTCAGGTTCCAAGTCACACTGAGGTTTATTATGCAAAAATGGATTAAAATTACAATTTTCAATTTAATGTTAATGCACATACATATTTTCTGACCTCACACTCAGCTGAGACCCATATTGTCTTACATTATTCATGCTGAAGTTGCATGAAATCCAACTCCATCCAAAAGATAGAATCTAACCGGGGAGTTGAGCATGGACAGGAAATAAAGTGAAGACAGGAGACAGGGAAATTGGCTCTAATGGGAGGATGAGTGAGATGAATAAGAAGCAGGTTTATAGCACATATGGGAAGAGATTTCACTGGGAGTAAGGGGGTTGGGGAGCAACCATGCTGTTATATATGCACATAAATATGAAATTATTGAGCAAATCCAGCAAACAAACACCATAGATTAATATAGGGTAGTATTCTAAGTATGTGATGTATTATTAAATTGACTGTCATACATGAATGGTAGGGTCACAGAATCTGCAGCGCATTATGTTATTTGTATAACATGGCAGTAAAACCTCACATTATAGAAAAAGAGATCAGTAGTGTGTTCAGTGTAGCTCTAAATCCCCACCGTTTGAATCCCACTCAGTCCCCTGTGGCTGCTTAGCAACCCCTCTCCAGCACAATATACTCTGAATTAACAGGGTAAAGCGTGACCGCTGCCTCCTCAAAACCACCAGTCAAGGGTGCTCTCCCATCATCCCATCGCCTTCTCTCTGCTCTGCTGCAATAAAAGCCTCTGATTTATTACAACACGCCTTCAAAAAAGCAAAATAATCAAGCTATAGAACAACAAAAGACACAAAATCATCTGAAATCCAAGTGACACAGCAGACAGGAAGGTCCTGAAAACAACTGGTCAAATTACTCCAAATCACAAATTTCGAGAAATGTGCTAAATTTAGTCTCCCTGATATTGACGAGTGTTCAATATTTTGTATAGCCTATGTGATGTGTTTGACCTTTCATCCAACACCATTTTGACCTGTCATGTATGTATGAATGATCACAAACACTGCCTTGTCTCAAATTGAACCTCTTGTATCTCACCTCCTCCAAACTGAATGTTCTGCTTTAGAGTGCTTGGCTTCTCTGTGGAGTTGATGGCTCCATGACAATTTCACTGAGAGGGCCCCTGTGTAGTAATATAGCCTACAAGTTCCAAGTAAACCCCTGTCCTCCTGCCATCATAATCCAGAATGGAATGGATCGGCAGTGAGGGTTCTGTTTTCTTTTTTGTTTGTTTGTTTTTTTGTTTGTTTTTTTTATTCCAAAGAGCTGTGAAAAAACTGCATGAATAGACTCACTGTGGATTTTAGATTTGTGTATTCATTTCCTTTAATGGCAAAACACATTCTTGTGAAAATTAAGGGCATAACACTTATTTTTTTCTCATTTTGAGTGTGCCTGAGCATCTGGTTTGGAACAGGCTGAGATCTGTCCGTGGTGCTGAAATGAGAAGTTTTTCTGTCAGATCAATAAGAAAGGGATCAATTTACAAATACAGTGACAGCGATACAAAAGTGATACTAGTGCTTGTGGGTTCAGTCTAAAGCAGCGCAGTGTGCCTCTTCTTTTAATTTTAGCTCATACGGTTCAGTTTTTGATGCGTAAAGTGTGTCAGTTTGATGGAGAAGGTAGTGAAAGCCCTACAAGAGCTCGATTCCCATATGGCTGCCGATGAGTCTCTGAGCAAGACACTGAGACCTAAACCCCCTCTCTCGGGATAAGTGCGTCAGCTAAAAGCGTTTAATATAAATGCGAAAGCCTCTGTGAAGACTCAGAAGAAGGGATTAAAATCCGCAACGCTGGATGTTAAAACTGCATTAGACCTGAATCCTCTCCGCCAGCTGCTCGCCGCCCTTGGATAGATCCGAATTTCATGAAAAACTGCACAGATGCACTCACATCAGTCCGCGTTATGTCTATGGTCTGAAAATGTCATTTTCCTTTAAGATGATGTAAGACATTACTTCATGGGACGATTTTTTTCCCTCTCTTGCACAGCTTGGAGCAAAATTATCTTAAACCTTCTGCCGTCTCCTCACTCAGCAGTTTGGAGAGATGGGTGCGCACGGGAGTTCCAGCTCCATCCGCTTCTCCGTGAGCAACCTCGGAGTGTGTGTCAGCCTCCCAGGTGAACAGAGCCAAGCTTATTAGTGCAATGATGGGATACACGCACATTGTTCAGTTTGCTTTGGACTGATGTGGCTGAACTAGAAGGCGAACGCAAGAGGATGAACATTTCACCCAAAACTTGAGATGTTTTTACTTTTCTGACGGCTATAAATTTTCCAAATGAAGCCAGGATTATATGTCTCTGTAGTCACATTAATGACCCGGTGCAGTAGATGTCTGTAACATGATGCGCTCACTGGTTATGATAATCGATTCTTTTTGAAAAGGAAGCACCGTGGGCAGGAACATTTACGCACGGGGTTAAAGGATATATTCTGGGCACACCTTGGGACTGTTTGCCATGAGATACTGGATGCAAGGACAGCAGCTTGAATCAAGAGTGATCTTTGGTTGTGAGTGCTTCCACACCATGCAGATACACCCCACACCCTGAACTTCTGGGACGTGCGTTCTCCGTTATCAAGACTCAGATTTCGTGCAAGATCTGAAAAATGGCACTGAGCGAAAACTGTACAACACAACCTGCAAAAGAGCAAGGCTCAGTGCAAAATCCTCCATCAGATGTTATTGAGCTTAACGTAGGTGGACAGGTGTATTACACTCGTCAGGCCACTTTGACGAGCTTTCCAAATTCCTTACTTGGGAAGCTGTTCTCTAATAAGAAGGGATCTTCGAATGACTTGTCCCGGGACCTAAGAGGACGGTATTTTATTGACAGAGATGGCTTTCTTTTTCGATATGTGTTGGATTACCTTAGAGACAAGCAAGTGGTTCTGCCTGACCACTTCCCAGAGCGAGGGAGGTTAAAAAGAGAAGCGGAATACTTCCAGTTGCCAGAATTGGTCAAACTTTTGTCATCTGAGGAATCCAAACTATTTCCAGATGACTTATACTACAGTGATTTTGACGATGCGTCGCAGGGCAGCGAAAGGTTTTACCCATCTTACTCCTTAGACAGGAGGTATGGCTACATTACAGTCGCCTTTAAAGGTGTTTGCGCTGCGGGAGGCAAAGACAGTCAGAGTGATGCCAAGGCCAAAAAGTTACCGAGGATCTTTATCAGCAGTAGGATCGGCTTGGCGAAAGAAGTGTTTGGAGACGCCCTGAATGAGAACAGGGACTTGGATAGACCACCGGACCGCTACACCTGCAGGTTTTACCTCAAGTTCAGGCACCTGGAAAGAGCCTTTGATATGCTTTCAGAGAGCGGCTTTCACATTGTAGCCTGCAATTCATCCCTGACTGCGTCCTCCATGGGTCATTACACGGATGACAGGGTCTGGTCCAATTACGCACAGTACATCTTCTACCGTGAGTAACTGTGTATGTTCTTGTACAATATGCTCTGAGGAGAAGTGTGCTGCACTTGCGACTTTGACCTCTTGAAAGTCTGAAAAAGTGCATGCAAAAAAAAAAACCAAATAAAAAACGCACGTACGCGCACACATACACACACTGGACTTGAACCAAAGGTGCCATGTGCCCCTCCCTTCCCTCTGATGATATAGTAATCTAGAAACTGTTGCAACGCAATATGATGTCCACACTTAACGTCTCTATAAATAAAACTTACTTTTTCTACTACATCTAAATGGTATAATATTCTAGATTTAGATATTATCTAGGCTGTAGTTACACAAACTTGTATATATTAGCTCATACCACCAGGAGGCATGGTCGGGTTACAGCTCTCATCCCTTTTAGATCCCTGCATCCCCGGCAGTGGCTAACTTTAAACTTGTGTTTTAGGTCTTTATAAGAGGCAGACTTGTCCACGGGCCTAAGGGGCTTGAATCACAAGGCTGCTACACTTCAAGTACTCATGCGTCATGCGTAAACACGGGATATTGCTCAGATATTGCTAGCCCATGGGTTATGAATAATATAGCATCAGTGGGCAGCAAAATTACACATTAATGCTGCTGCGTTCTCTTCAGTCAGCTGTCCTTTTCACTTGAAGACAGACAAACTTTATTCATCAGCAAATGAGTTAATTAGCTGCAAATATGGTTCATTCCATTCTTTGCGGAGGGAGGTGGTGCAGAGCATATGGCCAATTAAAAAGCACTTTGTTCATTATTCTCAATGGCTCCCTTTGGAAGAACTGAAGAAAACCCAGTTGGAGGGTCAAGGGCTGGAAGTGTAAGAGGGTAGGCATGAGAAGACAAGACATATGGTTTACTAATGGTTTACCAATGGTTTTGTTATCACAGGTTAATTATAACACAGTGGTCTGCTGCATAAGATTTCCCTGAGTCATTCAACTTTGTGGAACACATATGGAGTAAGAGCTCAAACTGCAGTAAAAGACACTGTCCCAAGACAAAGGACAGCAGAGCAAAGTTAAAGGGGACATTTTTAGCATTTGCATTAAGCACAATATGGAAGGAAGTCAAATGAAGTGTAGGGAGGAAGGGACAAGAGAGGGAATTCAAGGGAACAAGTTAAAAGTAAGAGAAGGAGGGAGGCGAGCAGATGGAGGAGAGAGCAGCGAGCAGGAGGGATGAGGGAGTAAAAGTTGCATGAGACCTGGCCATGGGGAGAAAGAACTGAGGCAGAAAGAAGAGAGAGCGAGTGAGCAAAAAATAGATTAAAGTAAGTATCAGAAAGGAAAGTTCATTGGTTCCGAGGGAGCGAAGAGGAATGTTTTTTGGTCCTAAGACAGCAGAGGCAGAGGTTGGCTTTTTTTCCCTTTTTTTTGTAATTAAAAGAAAGCAGACAAGAAGATGGTGAAAGGAAGCACACAGGGCAAGTTTTAGGAGGCAGGGGCTTGGTCAGGATGATGGATGGACACATCTGAGGCAGACAGGCGTGAGAGCCTTTGCTTCGTAACGGCGCAGCAGCCAGTATCCACTTTCCAAACTAACCTGATTCTGAATATGGGACACTGGCTGGCCTAGGGCAGGTAGTCCTAAACTAAGAATGCATGTAGACAAGTGCACCTTTGGGGGCCCAGAAACAGATGTGATTTATTGTTGTTTGTTGTTTTCAGCATCAAATTGTCATGCATCTTGCCTCATCCTCCAGTCCAATCATTGTCTCCAGTGGTAGCGGAGAGGCTGAGTTAGTTCAGACTGTAAAAAGTGCAATCCAGTGCAGTAAGCAAACTGAGACTTTCTTCCAGCCTGTCAGTTCCTTAGCGTCATCTGCGTTTGGCTTCTTGTTAAATGCATCAGTTGTTCTCTGCAGGCTACACTGACTTCACTTTCCAAACTGCATACAGTAAATATTCATTATTATGCCATGTGGTATCAGTATAATCTGTATTAATAGTCAATTTACTGACTCTAAGCTAGCTGACTGATAGGACTGGTTTCTTCATTTTTTTAGGCTAAAATAAATGATGCATTAATCAAAAGGTCAGGTTCTTCAAGAGGCCACAGAGTCCAAGCATTCATCGTGGACAAAAGCTTTTGCACCTGATGACCATGATGAATAATTCGCATTTAACTGGGCATGACTTGTTCACCCCTTGAATAAACAACTGAGCCTGAGAGATATATTAAAACTGATTGCCAGCACATGGCAGACTGAACAGGTCTGAGATCAGGAGCGGGTGTAGAGGATCAGCTGTCTTGCATTGCAACCGCAGCGGAATAGGTGACCCTTAAGGTATTTGTCAGGCTTATTTAGCATGATCAGGACATTTACTTTTCCAACTGGCAGTGACAACATTATTGCTGTAGTGATTAACAACTCTAACCTCCTGGCTGGTGTTTGGGACCAGTCTCCTTATTGCTAATTATCTCTGGGGAAAGGAGAGAGCGTTGGCTAATTAAAAAGCAATCTGGGATCCCAAAATATTTCCCTGCTCCAGTCATGTGCTTGAGATGCAATTTAGAAAGATAAATGCTGAGCTATTATTAAGGCAATTCTAAAATGAGTCATTTTTAAAATAGAAAAAAGTCAGCTAATTCATAGATGAAATGGGCTATTATAACACAATCAGCTTTGACTTTCCCTCGTACACATCACAGTAGCAGAACAAATCAACATGGAATGAGGAGCCTGGTAATAACAAAGGCGTTTTCATAGTCCCCAATCTGAAAAAGCTGTCCACAAGTGTCTCTTCAAAATGGAACACACCTATGGAGAATGATTACACTAGCCAGGTGTCCACTGTTAATATAACCGTGCAGCCTTCGTTTGGGCTGTGAATGAGGTGATGTGTGGCCATAATAGCTCCTGAACAATAGCCACAAGGCAGCAAGGAGAGAAGGAGATTAATCAATTGCTTGGGTGTAATGGAGGCAGAGATTGGGCCTTCCCAGAGCTCCCTGAGAGCCGGGGTTTGGGGCTTGGATGGATTGGCAATGCCTACAAGAGATGGATGGTGCTCCCATGAATAACTCATATAGGTCTTAAAGAGCACCTGGGCAGAAAAATGGTCAGGAGTACGGCATGGCGTTTGCTTGTACCATTTTTCTCACACTGCAGAACCAGGTGCACTATATCAGTTCAAGTAGACAATCTGGCTCACCTTGGGAGTAAATCTGAAAAGCTGCAATTCTACAGAGAAGTATATATTTTATATCAATCACAGTTAGAGAATAGCAAGTTCTGAATTTTTATAGACCATGTTGTTTCTTAAACAAATAGGCTAGTAGCTGTTTTACATACATCCTGATTAAATGCTACCTTTTCAGTGGTTTCAAGGCTTTTATAGATAAATATTGTGTATATTAGTGTGCCCACTCAACATCTTTATTTTTTGTCATTTTCACAACTGTGTGACAATAAGGTTGCATAGAAGAACTACTAATTAAGAGGGGTTGTTCATTTGTTTGTGCTTTAACCCCAGTGATAACCAGACTTTTTCAAGAGCCCCCCCCCCCAAAAAAAAAAGATTCATGTCTCCGCAGACGACAGATACATCACTTTTTGCTCATTGCCTCTTTTACATTATTTAACTTTTTATGTTTTCATCTTGTTACATCCTTGAAATATTATGTCATTTACAGCTTCACAGTTTTACAAAGCTTTTCACATGTCTAGTGTTGAGGTCAGACAGTTCCAGAGAACAATCTCCTTTTATTTTATTTATGAAAATGAATTCATATATGCTATCATCTTACTGCTATTCATTTCACTCAGTTTGCAACCAGATAAATAATAGCTCTGCTGCCTGTTTTGGGCACCAGTAAGTCTCAGAAAGTTATGCCTACACATTAGTAAACTAAATCATTTCCAGATTTGAATAATGCACCATCATATTTTTGTAAACTTTCTGATATTGAGTTTTCGCCAGAGGATTATTATGTAATTAATTCTGTGAATCAGCTGTTAAAGAAATTCCTGTAAAAGCTCATTACTGCTAGTAGCTGGTAGCTAACTGCATGGACACGTACCTAACTAATAGGCTATTATCAGACAATATTTATCATTGTCTAACTTTGAGATTTTGTTAACACATTTAGCTTGTGACAATGCTAATAGCTAATATTACTAGCTAACAAGCTAGCAACCAGAATGTCAAGTTCCACACCTCTTATACCTGACTGAGCAAGTTTTAGACATGTTTTTGTAATAGTTATGAATGTCTATCCTCACTTCTTGTCAATGATTAATGAGACATTAAGCTTAGACAGTGAAAATGCATTTTTATGGCCCATTACATTAACACTTGTACACTGATGTACTGTATTTATTCAGTATTTAATCTACACTGACACTTTTAATGCTGCTACTTTTTAACTAGTGTTTGTGTTGTTTTAGTGTTCCTTATTTTACTGTGTAGAAAGTTTACTAAGAGAAGCCAGCAGAGTTTCATTGTGTATTTTGTACAATAACAATAACTGATCATTCATTCAGTATGCTTTCTATTGTAGCTGGTTTGTCCTACAATTTTATTTATTTATTTATTTTTTTTTTTTGCTGCTGACTTACAGTTCCATATGTTGAGGGTGTCCTTGCCCACATCAAGAGTTTTAAAATAACCTCTTAGTAAGTTCAATACCTCGGTGACGATAATGCAGTTAAAAACTCACACTGACTTTGATGGATTATCTGTCTGAAGTGATTTTTTCAACACCTCACAGTGAAAACCCAAAAGACTGTTGTACTAAGGCTTGAAAAACAAGCTGTACAATGTATTAAACTTACAGTGAATGACCATGTTCCTCTAAAAGAGAAGGAGATAAACCTACAACCCAGTTAATAGCCTCTTTCAGTCGTAATTTAAATTCCCTGATTCTTGTCCCTGTAGTTCTGCAGTAATCTCCCTGTAGCCTTACAGCGGCCCGACCATCTGACATCTAACACTTTAATTATCCCTCCAGAGACTCTTAATGGGTACCTGGATGGTGGTGCTCCTCTCACAGTGGGCAGGGCAGTGAGTTCTCTGATGATGGAGGGGGATCCCCTGTGCTGGCATGCAGGAGGGAAGCTTTGGAAGATGGTGGCTGTGATGGCAAGTGCATTTCTGACATGAGGAAATGACAGCATGTTCAGGATGTATTTGACTCAGTATTTGAACAGCAGCATTTGAAAAGGAAATTAGTTTTAGCTGAAATATCTTTGTCAGCTGAACTGAATTTAGGTAATAAAATTATCCTGTATTCCTAAACTTCAGCACTGAAATACAATGAAATGTGTTATTTTGCATATGTTTACTAACTTACAACCTCTTACTGGGAATCATATGAAAATTTCAGTGATATTCTGATATTTTGATTCTGATTGGATTGGAAAATGTTCATCTCATTTTAATTTGCTGAAAATGTCAAGAGATGTTCCTCACTGTTTTTGTCAACATAAATGATTTCAACTGTGAGGAAAGTTATTGAATGAAAGAACAGTGCTTTTAGGTAGTTGTTCTTGAGTTGATTCTACTGAACACTTAACGTCATCACTCTCCGAGTGTCACCAGACTGGCCTGTCTGCTTTCCTGCCTTCCTTCCTCCTTGTCTTGCTTCATCGTTGAGCAGGGAAGGGGTGTGGCTCCAGGTCAGAGGACAGGCCCACAGGGAGAAGCTGATATAGACATTTCAATCTGTCTGTGTTGCTTGTTCATCTCCCTGTCAGGGAGATGCTCACTGGCAGCCACCCTCTGACTCTGACTCTGGGAGGAGACTGCACCCATGTCATGTTTGTCATTTATAATTAGTAAGAGGACTTGTCAGTTTCCTCATAGAAAGCAGATCATTTGGAGCAGGGCAGTGCTTTGTCCTTGGACTGGGACATGTAAAATTTGTGGTTACCCTCACCTCACCAACTCTCATCGTTAATGCAGATCAGAGTTTTTTTCACTTAAGTGGGCTAGTTCGATGGACATAATCAATATTGACAAATTCAAAGGCAAGCAGATATGACAGACATTATTACACATGGCAGATGGATAGCTGTGACTATCACTTAGGGTGGACACAAACTGCTGAAGTGAGACTTTTGCATTAAATAGGACTATCTAGATGAAATGGATTTCCCTCTTCCTATAAGGACGGTCACTGCATTTGCAAGACAAGCCTTTTTTCTGCTGCAAGGACGTGTTGGCCTAATTTGTGAACTAACAAACTGTAAACTACACTCTTCTTGAGGTGTTGACAAGATTAAAATTATTTGTGTAAGTGAACATCGGAACAGCCCGCATCAGAACTGGAGAATACGAGCATGTGTCTAAGATCAGTGCGCCTCTGCTCAGTTCAGCTTGTGACTGACTGAGTGCATTAATCTGAATATTTAAGCTGCCAGATAAATTTATGCACAACACATTGTATACTGTAGCTTTTATCCCTGAAAAGTACAACCCAAAAGTGATATTTTTCTCCATTTTGTTTCATGACATAGGTCATCACAAAGACAAAGAATATTATTTTACTCATAGGAATTAAAGCAATAAAGATGATTCACACCAGTCATACAGGTTATTGTTGAGTTTGAGCAAATAACAAGATAGTAATAAAACTCCAGTGAGTGCAGCATGCTCATTGCAGATATTCTAAAGTGTGTTTTTCTGACCCAGACAGCCTGCATCTGAAATTCTGATTTGTGTTCAAAAGTTTTTTTCATTTATTTAGATTGAGGGCACAGCTCATATCACTAGTGAGATTCATTATTTAAAAGCAAGTAGATTTGTGTCTCAAGTCCAGATACAATGTAAATTGGTAAACACTATCCTGCAACAAGGAAATATTTCTTAGAGGTAAATCTTCCAAGTTCTTTATTTTCTTGAAGTTTTTCTCCACAACTTTCAGTGTGTGACGATACGACTGTTAAACCACAAATCATCGCACAATGATGAGTCACTTTAGAGGCACAAATAAAACAAACACACTCATGTCTGACATAAAACCCACTGACATTTGCATTTGAGTTCTGCCTTCAGTTCTCAACATGCCCTACTTTGCTGCCATTTAAAACACTTGAATGGGTAAAGATTTTTACCTAAAGTTTTGGCAGCTGCATTTCTATAAAACACTGACCGGCCTCAGACAGGAAGACAAACATCCCTGTGTTCATTAGAGAGGGAGAGGAGTTACCCTCATGTGACACGCCGTTCTCTCTGTGCTCAGAGCAGAACTCGACTCCCTCTCTCTGTGTTATTTATGAGAAGTGCAGACACAGCCTGAATCTGCTCTGAGGACCAGCCCCAGTGTTTTAATGTGGTTGGAATATGATCTCTTAGACAGGCTCTATGGATCTGAGAAAAACACATAGCAATCAATAGCTTCCCTGAAAAGATACCAAAGTGTATACACAATCACTTGTTTAAATGTTTCAGAGTATAACTGTGTTTCCTGACAAGGCTCTTAGTTTTCCCGTCTCAGCTCTGAAGGGGACACCAAAGCTCGACACCAGGCTGAGTTTGTCACAACATCCTTAGAGACATAACGAGGCATTGGTTGTTTTTTTATAGGATATTCAGTACAGCTACAGCTTGTATCAGACCTTTCAGCATTCAGGCTCTATTTAGACACATTTTTGGATTAAACAAACTTAAACCAAGGTGTTTTTTAGTCTGTCAGTGGCTTTGATACAATTCATTTTCCTGCACGGATTGAAAATTTTATGATGCTATTATTGGGTGTTGGCTAGTTTCCTAAACGGGTTGCCCCTCTGGACTACAGCATCCATCCATTTAGAAACAATGCTCAGTCTCCCTCTTCTTGATCTTCCTCACTAAAGCGCCTGCATCCATTTGCCTGGTGCAGCTCGTCTGCTGGATTCAGCTAGATTCATTTTCTGCGGGGGGAAATTGGTGCGCTGATTGGCCTCTTTACTCATGGATTAGCCATTAAAAAGCTGTTAGTGACTCTCTCACTATCAGCTCAATGCAATCATCGCACCAGAGATAAGGTCGTTATTACAGTGAACGCAGAGAGGTTAAAATCCCTTGAACTCTGTGCAGTATAAATTGGTTCATGTACTGGAAGGAGGTAATGGACAAGTTATTGCTCCCTCTGATTTCCCTCATTGCTATTGAGTCTGCATCATCATACTGGAAATAGCCATTAAGAGGTTTTTAGAGTGTGTGTGCATGAGTTTATTTGTTTATTCTACAGTGAGCTTCATAGTTTTCAACACTGTACTGTTCTACCTGTTAGTACATCTAAATGAGATCATAGTTCATAGTTATTTTTGGAAGTAAAAGACAGCTACACTGTTGACTGTCCTTACTTGCACACTTCACAAGCCAGAAAAAATACAGTATATCTGCTTCACAATTAGCTGTGTAGGAGAATGTGAGATGAGACAAGAACTGGAGGAAGAACGAACAATACCAAAATCTTCTGCTAGCACTGGGTTCGGTGCTCATCCAGTCTTCAGGATTGGAGCTCAGGACGCCTGCAGGGAGGCACCAGGTCCTTTTACCACCTGAGATAAATTAGATTTCATATTTACAGACTTTTTAGACTTGCTTACCTCCCTGGAGGTAGAAAGCACCTCTCTGACTTATTTGACGAGGAGATTTAAAAACAGAAAATAATAAACCACCTTCTTAATACAAGGCAGCCAGGTTACAGTTCTAATAAGAAATTGTGAACTCAAAGCAGATTGGTTTGGCTCTGAGACAAGCTTTGCCCTGGGAAAGCACTGAGCTCTGGAGTTACTTTTCAGAGGAAGCAATATGCACAGCCCACTGGCTCTTGAAAATCAGCAATTAAATGTCAAAGGCAATAACTTAGATGTTCTTACATCTGTACCCCCTAAATACTCCACCACACCCAAATATATCACCACCCACACTCATCTCACATTCCTTTAAAGATATTTGTAAGACACTAAAATAACTGTGTGGGCATTTGTCACCATTTACTTGATCAGTACAACTGTTCATTTTGATTACCACTGGAATCTGTCACTATAAAGATGGCACAGATGTTAGTTTACATGGTGTTTCTCCATGAAGGAAGGTCTTTTTGTGCAAGACAGTCCACATAGCCATAACAAGCCTGTGTGTGTTTTCTAGGTGGGCCCTCGAAGTGGTCGTCTTCTCACTGTGACTGCTGCTGCAAGAGCCACAAAAGTGAGCATGAGGGGGAGAGTGGCACTTCCTTCAACGATCTCTCCACATCCTGCTCAGAGTCCCAGTCTGAGGCCAGTTCCCCTCATGGAACTGTGATCTGTGGTCCGGTAAGCCGGCAGTCTAATGTCCAGACTCTGGACCGCCCTATGCCTAAAGGACCGGTTCACATGCTGCAACATGCAGAGATGCGACGCAAAACGGACATGCTCCGTGTGAGAACCTTTGGGGTCCGGGAAAGAGAAGCTGCAAAGAGGAAAGCAAACAAGGAGAAGATGACTCCAGAGCAGGAGCTGGAGAAATGTATTCAGGACTTCCGTCGCATTAGGATTCCTGATCACTTTCCGGAGAGGAAATACATGTGGCAATCAGAGCTCCTGAGAAAATACCGTCTCTAAATTTGAGAGAAAAGAAGAAGAGATGGTAATATCATGTTGCCATCCATGAAGGATATCAGATAGATAGGCTATAAACTGCACCCTGAAAGACACGCACTGTACTAGAAAAAAAGAATTTAAAACATAAAAGAAAAGAAAATGACAGTCACTTTCCCGCCAGCATGACAAGCAGAGCACACACAGTTCGAGGCAGCGTGAGTCATTGATTTGTCAAGTAAGCACAGTGTTGTGTATGATATGCACATGTGTAAATCAGGTTACTCCTGTTGGGGCTTACATCACTATACCTGTTCTCACTTCAGAGAGCTGCGAGTCAGTCATACTTAAAGTTACTGTATTGTTAGTTGAAGCAACAAAGCAACCTCAGGGGCAACATCGTTTCAAGTCATCAAACTATCACATATGTGGAAATGAACGGCCACAATAACTGTTTTTTAATGGATGTACCCAGATGGTGCTGTGAGTTAGCAATGGATTATCACTATACTCCACTGATAACACATATATTTACAGTAGGCTTTGATAACAGCACTGCATGTCATTTCACCATTAGCATAATTATGCAATATCAAACAAACTTCAATTCACTGTTTTGTGTGATGGGTAAAAATGGTGCGTGTTGACTGAAACTTCAGTGAGGAAAGCACTGCCTAGATCTGTTTGCCATTGTAAAACTTTTCGTCCAATGTTGTCATTATGTGTTGGATAGATGATGTTGTGTAGGTAGAGTATATAATGCCAATGAATATTTGACTAATCCTTGATTGTAAGTGTGCAAAAAAGCTAATAAATGGATTAGAGTTGTAGTTGTAGTGGACCTTCTTATGACCTTGAAGTAATCTCATGTTGAGTCATTTTACCATTTTTACACCCTTTTCCAGCCTGAGAAATGAGGAGTCTTTGCTGTTTCAGATTTTCATCCTGAATCATCTGGGGTGTTCTATAAAAAGACACTCCACTGGGCTGAAAACTAAACCATTTTGCCATGTGTTATGCCCTCCATCACCTACCCATGCCCCCCAACAAAACTGGCTTCAGCACAGGAGTGAAATAGATCCCTTCTTGTTGACATTTTAATGTGTCTTCCATCCTCTCAAGAGGATCCCAAAGAAACAGGAAGAGAACTATAGCCATGCATCCTAAGTCCCACAGGGAGCACTATTTTTAGCTGACAGACTTCTGCAGTGTCGCTACACTGCATAAGGAGCGAGGCTTGGGGACCATAGTGCTGCAACCCCCCAAAAACAGCCAGTGTGATGATAAATGAAGAACTGTTTCTCTCTTGGGACAGCGAGTGTCCTCCATCACAAGTTCAAAGGATAAAGTTTTGTTCAGGTTTTATAAAACACACAGTGGTAACACAGTTTTCCTTCTACATATAGAAAACCATGCAACAATAACCAGATTATAGCTACTGGATAAAACCTATCCTAGATTATATAAGGGAAGTGGACTCCATGTGTTTCAGGCATCACACAAAATGCAGAAAGAGCTGACTGCTACAGTTTGGCATACTTATGCATTTTTGATCAAGGAAGAGACTAGCGAAAACAGCAAGTTGATAGGACCAGTATTTTGGGAGATATTAGTAATTTTGGAATACAATGGTCTCCCAATAGCCAATCATGTTGCTATGCCCAGAATCACCTATCTAGCAACAGATAAACAATAGCGCCACGTTGCCATGGTGTCAAAGTTCATGTGCAGAAACAGACATGCCAGCTGAGAGGTTATTCAACTGAAAATGCCAGTGGAACTTACCAAGAAAGTAAAGAAATGAACTGTATTAGGATCTAGAACCTGTGGTTCCCCATGGGTCAATGTACTAGTATCTATATAATACATTTAAAGTAAAACCTGTGATACTGGTCTAAGATGTCAGATCTTAAGTGTGTTTTTCTTCAAACTAAGAAAATGCATTTGTTCAGTGTGAATCGAACCTAAGAAAGTCATGAAGACGAGCATTTGGTTCTTAATGCAGCAGCAGAAAATAAAATAGTGGAAACCTGGAAGAGGACTGTAACATAATGAATTTGTCAGGGGTATAGAGGCCACTCTTCCTCTGCTCTGCTCTGCACTCAGACCCATATCTCTTCCTCTCAGCCACCATTCAATAGAAACACAGCATGAAACCTTTCAGTTTGAAATCCAATGCCCCTTTCCTCATCTTTGAAAACCAGATCCGTTCTGGATGGCATTTTGTCTTGCACTTAGCATGATCTGAATCCTAATACCCCAATGAAAAATCAATTTATCTGTTTTTGCATATCAAATGTACCTTGTGTCAAAGTGTGGCCTGACCTGGCCTGGCCTGGCCTGGCCTGGTCTGGCTCAGCTGACCTTGCTGGCCTCTCCCACAGACCCACCTGAAAGTGGCCTTTGCCACTCTCCTTTCTTTACAGATCGATAGCTTCAGATCCTGGCCCAGGCTGAATGTCGGCCTTGTAATCTTTATAGACGGTCGATAACCAACATCCTTCTCTAGGATGCAGAGCAACATTAAATTTTCAATCAAAAAACATCACTGCCACCGCTAACTGCCCTCAATTATCCAGCAGGGTTGCCTGCAGGCCTTGCATTTCCCAGATTTCTTTAGCATGAGATGGATCTGACAGCATGATTACAGCCCTTGAATTAGAAAATTACTGCAATGGCTGCAAGAGTGGGAGAGTTACCCTCCTTATCAGATATTAGGTAACAAGAAAAGACTGTTATTCACACATAGAATAATAGAGGCATGATGTAAAACCAAGAAAATAGGATTTAATTTTTCATACAAAGGAAGAAGGGATTAGACTTGGACAGGACAGTAATTCACTATCCCCCTTCCATTAAAAATTTGATAGCTCTGTTATGGTTACAGCGCGGAAATTGTCTGGAGCTATACATCACAGCAGGTGCTTTATAATTTCTGCCAAATTTGACATCTGTAATAGAAAGATGAAATATGTCATTTATCTGTTTCCTCTATGAAAAAATAACATCCGAACTTTTTACTGAGAGAGCTATTGTAGCCAGCAGAATGCCTCCATAAATATCCTAGATGTGTTTTTCTGCTCACTCATCTAATTTTAGATGACTGATGGAGTTTTAGAGGAGCTAGGAAAGTGAATAGAAATGTGGCTGACTAACCTCCTGACAGTCACATCTTAGTTATTTGCATATTTTTCATGGCAAAAATGGGTATTCCCAGAGATATACTTTGGCACACTGTTAATATTCAAGAAAAAGGGTCAATCAAGTCCCTCTAAAAAGGCTTCAGAAATCATTGCATAACTTACCACAATATTTCTTTGCCATCTCATCTCTGGGGCCAACTTTTCCCCCTTAGGGTCACTTTATTTATTTGTTAAAAAGTACATATTTAGTCAACTTTTTGCAGTTAACAGGGTTAACTTCCCTGTTTAATTCCACGGTGTGCTCTGAGCTGTGACTGTACTAAACCTACATACAGCGCTCTTTCATGGGTTGCCTACAGGGACATAGTTAGAGACATAGGATCCAATTTACAGCCTCAGAGTACATTTGAGGTCCTACTCTGGCCTGATTCTGCCAAATCCAATATGTGGAAATACCAGTGGAACAGATTACAAATGAATCTAGGGGAAGAAATGACAAAAATTTCGGTGAATGTCATCACCATGAGCCTGTGTAGAAATCGGGAGTGATACCCATGGTGGGACTTCGCCGACTCGAAGGGAAGTGCAGGAAATAAAATAAATATATAACACCATATAAACACGCATGCATACAGATACACACTGAGTCTTTGAGTCCCCTTCATGTCATCCACACTTAACCATTTTGCATATGACTGTCAGCAACATGCACATTTGTTAATAGCTTTTGGACACTACTGTTTTTTTTTAAACTCGCTGCTATGACCATTTTGTCCTCTTCTTCTGCATGTGGATGAAAAGCCAAAAAATACATAAATTTTCCTCTTATTTACAGCAGTGGCATTCAGTCATGCTGATAGCTTGGTTTAGTTTGGCCCAGTACTGAGAATCCTTTTGCTTGTTTGCAATTTTTTAAGGTCAGAAGAAATGGTAATTATCAGTTTATTAGGTACACCAAGCCACTGTTTTAGCTGTTTTATCTAGTAAAGCATTGGCTTAATACAATACCACTGCAATATACAATATTAGATTAGATTAGATTAGATTAGATTAGATTAGATTAGATAGAACTTTATTGATCCCTTGGGCACAGCCCTCAGGAAACTGAGGTTCCAAAAGCAGCAGAACAATGAGCATACACACGAGAAACCCCAGAAGAACAAGATGCAAGAGCAATACAATTAATAACATGACTAGTAAAAAAAGTAGTGGAGCTAGTAAAAAAAAGTAGTGGAAAAAAATGTACTGATGAATGCTACAGTGTGAGATATTTTTGTATGTTTCATCTTACTTTTTATAACTTAGGGTGAATAACATATAAAACTTGCCTCACACTCAAAATAATTATATGCAGTCAGGTAAGTAGAATATATTTTCAGAACTATAACACATGTAAAAACAGTAAACATGCAGATGATGTGTCACAACTGTTGGGTTATCATCAGTCACACAAAATTGTTTTCACACATTTAAGAACAATAATTTCCTCTATAAAAATGAATGTCAAAGGTCAATATGTAACGTGTTTATATGTTTGCATAGTTTGTGTTGGGAGTCTTGTGCTGGGATACAGTTTGTGATGTGTGCTCCATTCACTCTATTTTGAAGCTAAATGGTGATGACAGCCTGTAAACTGATGACATCTAGATTTCATTTTTCCATGATAATCCTTATATTCACTCCTGAACTTTTCTGAAAATATGGTGAATAGTGCAGTTCTCCAATGGCATAAAACTGTACACATCCTGTTCCCTAAGACCAGAAGAGTTGAGACTGTCAAGAGGATGAATTAACATATATTAGATTAACCTCTCCAAGCAGAATACAACAGGTTTTTCTGATACTTTTTTTTTTTAAATTTCCTTTGCAGTGGACAGCATAAAGCTTTGAAATTCATGTCTCCTATAAAGAACAAAAATGCACTGCTGGGTCTCAAGAGGTTAATGTAGATTAATAATAATAGATGAATATCATAGATTTTTCTTTTGGAGGTTAACTTTTGTTAAAATCATAATGTCATTTGCTTTATTTATATGCGTGTTTTCATCTCCTATAAACAGCATCTGTGTTGCCAGATCGAGCAAAATCAATTTTCTCCTGTTTTCTGTGAAATGCCATTTTAATGTCAGAATGTTTCAAAGATATGTAGCTTGGGGAAAACGGCTCCAATATTTACTAAGATGACTACAGGGAAAAAGAAGTGGTCATAATCTGCAATCACATTCACTTCTTCCCTAAAGGGGTGAGACAGAGGAAAAACCCATGTGAAAAACAGGAATTCACTGAATCCAAACTTCTGACTCCAACACAACTTCACATATCCACACAAGGCTTTAACCATAACCTTAACATGAACTTGTATGTTTTCCCTCTCTGAGCTTTAAGATAAAGGGATTTAATAATTTCCATTTTGGAATCTACATTTTCCGATAATGTGGCTTCTCATAATGGGTCTATATAAACAAATGCATGTCCTCCTAACTTCAGTAAAATGTTATGTGCCCTCTCACACACATTGACACAGTGACAGGTGTCAGTCAATAGTGCTGACTTCAGCAGGCAGTGAGTCCATTGTGAGTCTACTTTTGCACTTCTTTGGCGCCCTATCTCCTCCCACAGCTCACTGCTCTGGCGCCAGCACTCAGGCACAGCAACGGACACACAATCATTCAGCTCCTCAGACAACCACTGTCAGCATCACACTTACTTACTGCGCCTATATAAGCAGTGATGCTCCAGTCACTTAGACATGCCTTCAAACTCCGCTGAGATCCACCTCAGCCTCCTGCACTGCACAAAAAAACAGGTTCTGAATCCAGGTGCAAAGCTCCTAATGAGGTGAAGGGTCCTGAGTCCAGGGGGGGGTGACAAGTCATATATGTTGACACTCACCTGGACTCCCTCTAGGACCAAGAGTACATCGTGGGTGAAGAAGGGGAGAAAAATGAGGATTCAGTAGAGATGCCAGTCCCCTGCCTTGTTAAGAGGTCAGTTGAGTGAACTTGAAACATTTGTGCAGGTGTACTTAGTATGCGATTTTTTTTTTTTTTTTTCTTTTACTTTTTTTATTCGGCAGCTGTAAGGATGCTGATTTACAGCCAAAGTGTCTTCTACTTGTCATTTTCTCCCTCATTACCTTATCCCTTTCTCAAGGACTGCTCTGGAGAATATACAGGCTCAATTAAGCTGTTCTGACCGGAAATCCCATTGCTCATAAATCACCTCCAAGGGCTACTGATCAGCACTGCTACAGCGCAGTGTAAAGAGCACGCAGTGGAGTGTGCTGCTGAGCAGGACAGCAGCTATTATAAATCAAAAGAAGAGTGCAGAGTATATTGCAGGGGATAAAATACTGTAGTACACCTTATCATAAATCTGGAAAATAACCACTGATTGTCTGTGAGCTGTGATATCCGACAATGAATACAGCAGGACAGATAAACAGTTATGGTGTTATGGGAGAATGGACAAGGACTTGCTCACCTTCTTATATATAGCCAGTTGGTTAAGACTCTAAAATTATGGTTAGACTCATCCATACTTTGAAATTTTATGATGGATTTTGTCAGTATGTTGTTGTACAAGAGCTTACTTCAGACTTCCATTCAGCCAGCTTTTGCAGTCAAAATGTGCTGCACTCAGCTAATGTGTCAGCCTGTTAAATAATCAGTAGGGGAACATTGTCTTAATTCCTCCCAACATTTTCCCTCTGCTGTGTAATTAGAATTGCATGCTGAAACCCTACCTTGAGGTGTTATTGCTTTATAAAACATCCTCAAATAGCTTCGGAGGACCTTCCTTATGTGTAACCCTTTTTAGCATAGAAGTGAGATAAAGATGCTGCTTGCTGTTAATTTCTTTCATTTAATGAGGGCCTTGGGAGAAACCCTGCTCTGAATGCATTACAGAGCTATTACGATATAAGGGAAATAATCTTAGTATTAAATTTGGGCATTTAATTTGACTCTGAGGCGATAGAGCGGGTTCAGGTTTAATTAAAACAAATCCTTCACACAGCTTGTGTGATGTAAGCTTACAACACACTAATAGAACAAAAGTTATTGTTAAAAGATTCGTCTTTAAGAAAGAAAATCATATTGCGGGAGGTTCAATCATGAGTACCCGGAGGTGTCTATCATGTGGCAGGCGGAGGAAAAGATGTTGTCTCAGTCTGTCACAATTCTTTGAATATAATCCAATCTATTTTCAGCAGTAATCTGTTGTTTTTTAAAGCATGGGGGGTACAGCACTACTAACAGAAGCCGCATACTAATGCCAAATACATTCATGTCCCAGCTACACTCATTAACTAGCATTCTTTTCTCTGGAGAAATAATTATCTCATTGTCACCTTCCAATGCAGACCTGCAGGATATTTTTGAAGGGTGTATTTGAGTATTTTTGTAAAGCCAAGTGCATTATGCTTGTAAGAAAGAAAACTCCTCTCATATTACCATGGTGTGCCAGATTAATCCTTACAGAGATTAAATGTTGCACACAGATGGTTGTGCACGCTGTATCTACATCGGCTGACCTTCTACCACCGCTTTGTTATTATAGCCAACATATCGGCATGGATTACTTAAAGTACTTTCAAGCCAAAAAACATAAAGCACATAAGTTCTGCACATTTATCATTTAGTGTTCCCTGTGCTGAGTTGAAATAAAGCATGCATTTTATCAGGTTAGACTCAGATAAATAACAGCCATACAATCCTTCTGCTATTTTTATGTAGACTCTTAATCAACTGCTTTCTGTTTACTTTGTTTTTCAGTACGAGAGCCAACAGTAACACTTAGGATACTTAATCATGTCTGTAACATTTTTGTACAAATTTAGAGGCGGTTGCATTCTGTGAATATTAACAGTTTCAGAGACTTTTACATTCAACATAAATGGAACATCAGCAAAATGAAAGGAAATTGATTTTGTGTTAGGGTTGAATTTTGACAAGACTGGAGAACTCCTATTTAGTCTCATTTATACGTTTAGGTAAACTGAAAACTTAATGTCTTTGCCAATTGTTTTCATGTTTTTCTGTGGCCTTTTTAAAAGGGTTACAGATGGTAATGTAGCAATGGGTATTCTCTGAACTGTACATGTTATACCTGCTATAGAGGAGGTTTGTTTGTCATCAGGGTTAGGCAAAAACATAGATTTTCAGATGTGGCACAGGGTAGGGCTAAGTGACCAGGAATTCAGCGCCAAAATGAAGCTTATGTGGAAGTATCTTATGGTAGTAATTCCACTGATGACTGCTGGGGTTGGCTCCAAAAAAAAATCTGGCTCCCTTTGACTTGCAAATGATTTCTCTCTAAAAATACTGAGTCAACATTTATTTTCCAGTACACATTCTCATTCATTTTATTTGGACCCTCTAATAACAGATGCCTACCAGCAAAATGCTTACAGATTAAAAGTAGTGCAATTTTGTTTTATCAAATTTTGGTCACTAACAAAGACAAACTCAGTCAAATGTGATAGTTGGCCATAGTTTTCAATACACAGTACTGGGTGCAAATTTGCAATTGTATCAGTTACTATGTATACATAAATGAAGGTATAAATGCATGCATGTAATAAGTTGAAATCAAAAGCCTTTAATATCATTATATGATGGTGCTTACAATGAAATTAGCGCACTGTTCAAACTGGTGCATTTCAGTGACAAATTACAAAAATAACACACAAGCAAGAATAGATAAAACCACCATAAATACAACAATAAATAAAATCCATCCATCCATTTTCTGAACCCGCTTTATCCTCACTAGGGTCACGGGGGTCGCTGGAGCCTATCCCAGCTACTT
>JAPQRP010058762.1:0-13466 GCA_037367295.1 Apogon hyalosoma | reverse complement strand
CATCCATCTCTACATTCAGCCATCTGTCCCTCCATCTATCCATCCATCCATCTATTTATCATCCATCCATCCATCTATTTATCATCCATCCATCCATCATCCATCCATCCATCCATCATCTATCCATCTCTACATTCAGCCATCTATCCCTCCATCTATCCATCCATCCATCCCTCTATTTATCCATCCATCCATCCCTCCATCCATCCATCTCTACATTCAGCCATCTGTCCCTCCATCTATCATCCATCCATCTATTTATCATCCATCCATCCATCCATCCATCCATCCCTCCGAAATACTCACTTTTGTCTTATTTTAACAAATTTGTACGGTGACCTTGAGTTTCCTGAAAGGCGCCTATAAATAAAATGTCTAATTATTATTATTTTATTTATTAGTTTTATTCCTGGCATATTGAAAATACTCTCCACCAAAAGTGAAAATAAGCCCCGTCCATACGAAGCAGGGGTCAAATCGACTAATAATCTCCAAAGAAGCAGCTTCTTTACAGAGGACGATGACGTGGAAGAGCCTCAAAGAGCGTCTGACAGAAGCTCTTTCTCATTCAGGCCCGTTCCACCGATGCAGGAAACGACTGGTCAAAGGCCTTATCCGCCACACCGCGTGAAGACAGAACCACACTGGAAGGACTCAGACAGTCAGGATTATTCTTCAGTGGTCGACCAAAACACCACAGTTAAATAATTTGACAGTCGGTGTCACAGTCGGATCCGCAAACGCTCAAATGTTTGTTCAAGTAAAAAGAAAAGCAGGAAAACACACAATAAGAAAAGAGCAGCACATTTACTGCCTTCATTTGGTGTATATTTATTGATTACTGCATAAATCTTATCCTTTTTTTTTTTTTAACCCAAATGTACATCTGACGGGTTTCCATGGTTACATCTTTACTACACTGTAGCCCCGTATCCTAGCAACAAGCATCTCTACGGCTACAGCGAGGGTGATGTAACTACAGAGGGAAGACTCTGCACTCCGGGTGGGAACGCGTCACGGCCGAGGGGTCCTCGAATGGAGGGGAAAAAAAAAGGATGTTCTGTTTGAGTCACATGACCTACGCGGCGGTCTTCAACATCGTATCCGTAGACGGTAGGTGATGACGCCGCCTGATAAAGACCGATGCACAGCAGCTCTGCAGTCATGCCGGTAACACACCACGTTTAATACATGTTTACTTCTCCATCCCATCAAAACAAGGGATGCACCATTTAGTTTTGTTGCTATTTTTTTCCCCCCATACCTGTTAATATCAGCAAATATCGACCAAAGCCAAAGCTCAGCTGATGTGGACAAAAGTATGTGGACACGTTGGATCCAGGTGTTTGTTTTCTAACAGGGGTCTGGGATAAAAACAATAAGGACTAATGTCAGAATATAGTTTTATACTGGGATAAATATCATTGCACTGGTTAGTTTGGTTTGAATTGCCTTTGTTTCCAAAATCCCTCAGAGATGGTTTTGATTTAATTTCTCTCAACAATGATTTTGTTTTTTCTTCATCCGTGACTATGGTTTTAAATGTTCTGCCTCTAAATTTATCAAATATTTTTCCTGCTCTGACTGTAAATAATAATTTTCTACCACAACTAACCATCAACTTTCATCACATCTCACTGAGGAAGAAAAATCTACTGATAAACTTGAAGGAAATATTAATGTTTTTATCTCAGAGCATCATGAACAGGACATCTAACAGCTGTAGACATGATGTGTCCACATACTTTTGTCCATATAGTTTATTTATGTCAAAACAATAATGACAAATATCATGAGATAGTTTTCTGTTGGGCTGAATACATTGGTTAGTTTGGTTTAAATAATAAATAAATTGTTATATTTGTTTCTAAAATGCCTCAAAGAGGGTTTTTACTTAATTTCTCTCAATTTATTTTTTTTTTTATCCATGACTGTGATTTTAAATGTTCTACCTCTACATTTCTAAAGTATTTTTCATGCTCTGACTGTAACTTTTTTTTTTTTTTTACACCTAACCATCTACTTTCTTCACATCTCACTTAGGAAGAAAAATCTAACATTAAACTTTAAGGAAATATTGATGTTTATAAACTGTATGGACATAAATATTGGGACATATGAAGATTTGAGGTAAAAACATCAATATTAATATTAATTTACGATCTGTTCTTTATATTATTAGGACTCTAAACAGATGTTACTTTATCATTAAGGAAGCAAAAGTAATGTGTTATGTTGTATAAATGTGAGATGGCGGTGGGATTTAATAAGTTTTCTTCTTCCCACTCCTTTTTGAGCAGCACATATTGAATTTATTTTATTACTAGTGTACATCGCAACTGCTACCTTGCCTTGATCACTTTTATTTATTAATGTATTTGCTTTGCCGTCAGTTCTTTGTACACAAAAAATGCTTAGTTTTTCTTCTGCTCAAAACAAATAAATTAAAAAAGACATTTATCCCAGTATAAAACTATATTATGACATTTTTAATCCCAGACCTGTTAGAAAACAAACACCTGAATCCAACGTGTCCACCGACTTTTGTCCATATAGTGTATATCAGTGCATCCCTGATCAATGCCAGACATAATAAGCAGGAAAATCTACCAAGCAAATCACAAATCTCTGCTGTCATGGATGAGAACTGCGCTGAATCACAAGACTAACTGCCGTAAACATTAGAGAACATTGGCTCAAAGTGAAACATGTGACAGAGGTTTAAGCTAATGTGATAAGATGAGATAATATGATAATAAGATGGATCTGCAGCTTCAACCAGACTGGAGGGATGTTCACCTCCTCTAAAGTGGTTCTAAGTAGTATTGATAATCCAGATTCTCACCAGCAGGGGTCAATCTGGTACCAGAGCGCACTTAGTTCTACCAAAACCACCAACGAATCAACCCCATGTATCAACAGACTGAATAAAGAATAAAGCTCATTGTTTCAACACGTTCTTCAGAAATTAAAACTCACGGACGCTTATTTTAACAGTCGCTCAAAATAACAGTGTCTTAAAATCTTCATATGGGCTGATAGTTTACATTGTAGCTCTGTTAGCTTAGCTCTGTTTTTAGGCTAAAACAGCCACAGTAAAACCACTAATCACCTCTGTTTTCTGTTTGTTTGCGTCGTCAGTAGCTGAACTAAAAAAAATGTTTGAATCCAACAAACAAGGTCAGAAATGTCACAGTTTAGTCTGAACCGTGGATCAACAAACGGCAACTTAGCAAAGATAAGAACATCCCATAATAACTTTATACCTTCATAAGCCTCACAATCAAACGCCCACATGTAGAAGAAACGCTGCCATTTCAGCATCAAACTCCATTCTTTACATTTGACAAAAACGAAACAAGAAAAAAAGAGAAAAGCAAGACGCAGACATGTCAAAATACAACAAATTGTGCAAAGTTGTTTCAAAACCCCAAGAGGATTATAACATTATCTCATCAAAATAAACACAAAAAAAAGAAAAAAAACAAAAACAAAGAACGTACATGTAAGGCAGACTGAAATGAAGTGAGTGTGCGTTATATGCGTATGTGTCCACTACTGTACCACTCACTAAATAAAGTAATAAAGGTTATTGTTTACATACATCTGCATTATGGTATCACCAAGTTTTCTTCACACTGAAACTCAAAATAACTTAAGGTTCTTTTAGTGGCAGCAAAAACGCCATTACAAGGAACTGGGGAAAGACAGAAGTACCAACAAAGGACCAAAGGATCACAATTATAGACAAAATAACTCACAAACTGCGACTACAAGAAGCACAAATGGACTAAAAATGGAATAAATGGACTGATTACCGAGCCCGGAATGGTGGAAAGACTGAATAATGGGAATGTAAGGTTGTGTAATGTACCCAAGCAAGGTTCGTTTGTTTGCTTTTTGTTGTTTTTGCTGATAACGTGTTCATAAAAATTTCAATAAAAACTTAAGTGGAAAAAAAAAAAAAGAACCAAGTGTAAAAACATTAAATTTTGCATTTATATTATGTGGAATGGAACACCCTGGGAAGCTGAAGAGCTTTTTGAGAGGGGCCCAGGCTCAAAGAATCTGTTGTTTGGCCCACTTCAGGTCATACTGGGCTGAACGTGGAACCTGAGCTAAAAGGAGTTCGACACCGCTGAATTAACCCATTTAAACATCAGTTAAAAACCATGAACCACAACTTCCCTGGTGTGAATCTGGTTGGCCCTGGTTTCCTGTCATCTCTGCTGTCTGTGAAAGAACGCAGCCGTAAAAGGGCTAAAAACCTCCAAAACTTAACCTCCATCAACTGCCTTATTGATGAGTCTATAGTAGCATTTTATATATTAGAAATAATCTGTACACTCATCTGTTTGAAGGTAATAATAACCTGTAGTGCACACGTACATGTAATACTTCCACCGTGTGTTTAGCAGACAGTACATGGACTTACATACATTTCCTGGAGACAAAAGTTGCATAATATATTGCCTCACCGCAGTGTGCTCATATGCAACAGTCACAGAACATGCAACAGCAAGTACGGTAAAATAACTTAAATGTGTCACGCAATAACATTTTTTGCCTTATGCATCATATCAAAGCTGTCAAACTCATTTATTTCAGGTTACACATTCAGCCCAATATGATGTAAAGTGGGTCAGATCAGTAAAATATTAACCGTGAGAAAAGGAAAACTGCATCATGAAAATGTTTACGTCTAGAAATTTTCCTTAAAACATGAACAACCTGAAATGTCTTAAGAAAAATAACTGCAGTTTTAACAATATTATGCCTCAGTTTATCATTTTCACACATGTGCATTATAACTTAGGCAGCAGGTCTTAATGCACAATTTGAATTTTTTGGTGAAATCCTATTTTTTGTGCGCTCGTTGATATTCCACATTAAATGCGACTTCTATCAGTTTTGAGTCTGAACTGAATGCGACCCTGAAGTGACCCGCATGCGCAAAAGAGGTCCTGACGGAATACGTGACCACGCAGACACGCAAAGTGTTTACGGAAGTAACGCTCCTGGGACGCAGAACTGTGACATTTGTCGCATTAAAATGACGTAAAGGTCGGATAAATGTGACCTGACCGTTCAAACCGAAGTCGCATTGGAAAATATCAGATACGTATCGGATTTAGGACCACATATGAAAGTGGTCTGGGTCGGATTAAAGCTGTTCAAAGTGCCTTTAACAGATCGGTGCTGGTCACAGATGGGCAAAAACATCACATTTGGGCCACGTTTACCTGCAGTCTGACCGTAGCCTTATAGATCACAGTGGATCTATAAATGTACACAACATTTAACAGGCAGAATATTGGTAAAACTGCACTTACATTTCATGTTGTTCATATTGGTTCAGGTTATTCATATTTTTTGTAAAAGGACAGTTTGTAAATGCAAACGTTTTCATGTGCTATTCCTATTTTTATACTCTACATTACTTAGAGGTTATTATGACAGTATTCTGATCCACTTTAGATCATATTGGTTTGTTCATGGAACCTGAACTAAAATGATTTTAACATCCTTGACTGTTACAGAGTTAGGGTTAGGGTCAATTCCACTGGAAACACTGTGTTAATATCTTTATTGTAATTTCTGCACGTCATAAATTCATCCCACGGGTTGGACTGGACCCTTTGGCAGGTTGGTTTTGGCCCCCGGGCTGTACGTTTGACACCTGTGCCTTATATGGTCATCTTATCAAACATCAGAAGCATTCAGCAGAGTCCTGAAAATGAACAAAAATAGGAGTAAAACACTAAAAGTGGAGATTTGATTGCTTTTGTGTTCAGCGCCTTGAAGATTGAAAGTGAACAGCATTTAGGTTCAAGTCTGGATGGTCTGCACAGAGAAAGTCTTCAGCGTATTTATATATTCTTATTTTCTGCACAGATGCAGAACAGGGATGGAGGACCATACTGGCTTAGATGAAGCAGCAGATGGCTGCACAGTGAAAAACAGACTTGGAACATGGAACATATAGTGCTGATTTATGCTCAACGACATGAACATGGAAACGCCAATGTGTCGATTTGCCCTTAAGTCTGTTGTAAATGTAGTCCTTTCCGTGTTGGACGTCCTCAGTCCGTAACATTCAAGGTTCGTCGGTTTGTTTTTCAGTTTTGTTTTGACGCAGATGGTCTGTATTTTACCCATGCACGTTCAAGTCACCTGGATCTGGATGCTTTTTTTTGATACCGCAGTGAATATATCACAGTTTTTCCCAGTATTGTGCCGTCCTCTGGAGTCTTTTCAACAGCTTATCTAAAGATCCATTGTGTTTTAGATTTAGAGACAATATATAATAGTCATTGTTTGGTTTTCTTTAGCATATAATCTCCTGAAATGATCAACCGTTATGTTTTCTTTACCTTAGAATGAGTCTTTTACAGCAGTTGACATCATTAAAGTGTATCATGTTACGATATTTGCGTTGATTACAGTTAATCCTCTTAACAAGGAAAGATCATGGTCAAAAATTCCGTAGAGCAAAGCGTTAATGTGGAAACTGCTGCTTCGTTGTTGGTCGACACCCTAAGCTAAGTTACCCAGCGCTCCAATCTAACTACCTGCCTGACGCTAACCTTCTCTACCTACTTTAACCCATGTTACAAGAGTTATTCAACAAGGAAAAAGATGTCTTTGAGTCTGCTTTGCCCAGAGTTTTGTCTCTCAGACAGAACTGCAGACCCTCTCAGAGCACTGCAGAAAGTGGAAAGAGCAGCTTTGTGTTTGGTTTTTGTCATTACTGGTTGGAGAAACAAATTTACAGCTCAAAGGTCAACACCCACACATGTCCCAAACGCAGCAAAACAAGAGGAAAATAGAAAATCCAGGCCGAGAGCAAACGCAGACAGATTGTTAGAAGTATTCACTAAGAGGATTACTATTGTATAAGCCTATATATTGTAGGGACGGACTGATAAGTCAGTAGGACATTAGCATCGGATGAGAATAAAAGAAAAAAAAAAAAAAGAATAAATAAGCAGCTCAGATAAAACCATGCTTTAAAAGTACATTCTGAGAAACAAGCCTCAGGAAATGACGTCCTTGGGCAGGTGTTTCCAGATCTTCTAATCTTCATCCCGGACCCTGGTACAGATAGAAAACCACTGTCCGAGTTTCAGAAACTGGACAGAGAGAGTTAAAAGGTGTAAAATATAATCAGGAACCAGGTCATGAAGAGCACTGAAATGATGAGTAAAGTCTTAAAATCACTAGTAAAACAAACGTGGAACCAGTGTGGGGAATTTCCTCTGATGTTACAGGTCGTTGAATGTCGAGTTCCTGAAGCCAGAGCCGACTTTCTCTCTCAATTTAAGGCTTAATCCCAATTCACCTCTTGGCCCCTCCCCCTTACCCTCCATTTTGCGCGTTCACGTGAAGGGGTAGGGATGTCCCGATTCTCGATGAGTCGTAGGGGAAGGGCTAAGGGGGAGGGTTGCTTGGCCCTCGAAACGGAGCTTTTCCAGGACCGCACCGCAAACGGAGGGTTATGAGAGATCTCCCATAATTCTGTTCAAATAATTAACAAGATGGAGGTAAACACAGCGAAAAAAAGTGCCGCAGTGTGACGAAAGAAACACACGAATGTACGGATTTTCTTTGTAGACAACTTAATCACTTGATCGACCGTTTAATTTCAGTGTGTTATAGATCGCATTTCTGCGGTTTGCGGTTGATAGCCGCAAAAAGAAGCCCAAAGCTCACGGAACAGAGACGGTTCCAGCTGCTGACGGCGTGGGGAATTCTGTCGCGAAAAAAGTTGTCGCATCCGTTTATCTCGTCAGGTCTGGAAGGGTTGTCTCCTTTCAAGGGGGAATGTTTCGACCCCTACCCCTTGCAGCTCCATTTCACGGGGTAGTAACAAGTGCAAGGGCCAAAGGGGTAGGGGTAAGGGGGGGAGGGCCAAGGGGTGAAATGGGATTGGGCCTAAATCTGCATTTTAGACCATTTACATTGATCTGTTGAGTACAAATACGCCGAAATATCATCCAGACATTGGTACCAGGTGATATTTGCTGATATTGGTCAATACTGATATGTCTTTTTACCAATTTCAACAAATTATATAAAGGTTTCTCAATAAATGTGTATGTTTTAATGTGTTTTCATTCAAAAATAATTAGATGAAGCACCTTGTAGATGATACTCCACTGCCCAACACTTTTTCTGAATGCACATGATGTTACCTGTGATTCCCGAGTCACTGTTTTTTCATTTTGTGACCTTTATGACATGTTTGTGTTTTTGATTAATGGAACTGATCAATAGCAGCATCGATTAATTAATCGACATACCTGAGAGTGGAAAATATTATGACAGTTATCCCTAAAGTCACTCATTTGCATCATAGCTACTGTATGTGCTATAATCAAATTAACCTCCACTTCATTTAGCATCTGCTTAACAACAACAACAGCACAAGTAATACATTTGTTTAATTTTGAATAGATTTGGGCAGTAAGAGGTTAAAATAATGACTAATTTCACCAATCTACAATTTTTTTTTAATATAAATGATCTGCCTCAAAGATTAAATGTGATAAATCTTACATACTTTAATAAGATAAATTGAAAACAAATCACCAAAGTGCTAGTTATTTGATTTTTCAATGTATATGATAAAGTGTTATTACACATATATATTCGTTTATGTCCATTTATACAATAATTTCTAAAAGTTCCAGTGTACAAATCATGTAAAGTGAGTGTATTGTAATGTACAGACAGTGTTTTGAAGTACATCTGTTCGCTCTAAGACAAACCTTTGGAGTTAAACTCATTCTATCATTGATTCTCACTATTTCACATTTTGACCCAAGACTGTCTGTTACAAACTACAACCAACCTGCATTTTTGACTTCATTTTTTCTTTAATAGTGTCTCAAACTTCGCTCTTTTCTGGCATTTTACTTGTAGGCCCACAAATTTTCTGTTTCTAATGTAAATTCCTTTGTTAAGGGTAGGATAAATAACAAAATCAAAATAAAAGAACACAGCTTTGCCTTGTTACTGTCCAAAATGTCGTTGTAAATATCAGTGTCGGCTCAGAATTTTGCAGCTGCGGCGCCCCTCGTGTAAATGTTCTGTACTTTGCCTTCACCAGCTACACAAACACACACTTGTTGTCCCCAGCCGACAACAAAACATGGGAGGAGAGAGCAGGAGAATCTCGTTTGGCTCATTAATCTCATTAGTCCAATTAGGACGCTGTTACAGCCAGAGACGGATAACTTCACTCACACTTTCAATAAGGAGAGTGAGCATCGGGGGACGTTAAAGTAGAGCTGAGAGGGAGCTTAGTCTTAAACACACGAGCGTTACCAGAGGCAGCCGCAGTTCAATCTGGGTTGCCGTGGTAACGCTACACAACACTTGTAGAAATACACACATTCTATACATCCACCAGAAGAAACTAAACATTAGCTAAATCAGCTAAAAACTCAGTGACACCCGTTGTCAGAAAGCAGAACACAACTCAAACAAGAAGCACTTAAATGGACAAATATCTAAACCAACCAAACCGAAACTAGCATATGTTATGAAGAATTTAATAAAACAACAGAGCAGCTAAGCTAACACTAAGCAGATCCAGCAGTACAAGGGTTATTTCACTAACCAGACAAAGAAGAACAAAAAATAAAGGTTGCATTATGACATTATGCCATATTTTATTCTCTTTTTTTGCAATTTTTGTTCATTTTCTCTATGATTTTGTTCAGATTCTTTATTATCTCCATGTTTTGTTAATTTTTGATAATTGGTTTTTCTGCCTCATTGTCTTCAGCATTATGACGGTTTTATTAAATTTCTTATGATTTCTGATTGCATTTTGATTTGTTTTTGTTCTTGATTTTTGACCATTTTTTGGGGGGGTGATTTCTTTTCATTTTTATCATTTAATTTTCTCAGTGAGTTTATTCATTTTCTTCCTCACTATGTTTGTTCATTTTCCATCTTGTATTCAGTTTTTGTTCATTTTCTTAAGTTGCCACTGTCAATTTTCATTAATATGATCAGAATTGTTGTACACTGTTATTATTTTATTGATTATTTTATTCATTTCTTGTTCAATTTTTGAATTTTTAAAAACATTTTCTTGATTTTGTTCAAATTCTTACTTATCATTATGTTCACAATAATCCATGAATAAATTAATGTAACTTTCAAATACATACTGTAGTCCATATTGTTCCTATATGGAAATTCAGCTTCTGTATCTTACCTATCTTAATACTGTACCTAGCATTACCTACATTACCACTTCTGTATGAAATGTCAGAACTATTTTCCAGACATTTTAGAATATCCCTTAAAAGGGTTAACTCACTTTACTGTCCCTGTACAGGAATTCAACCTCAGCATTTTCCCCATAATACACACACAGTAGCTAGCATTAGCAATAGCATTTAGCATTAGCACTTAGCACTAATAGGGAGCAGTGAGCTTTATGAAGTGATAATGATAAATTTTGTTTTACTTTTGCTTTTTTTGGATCAGTACTTGTTTATTATTATTATTATTATTATTATTATTATTATTATTTAAATAAGCTTTTGCTATGGGCTAATCCATTGTTTTGTGTTAAACAGAAATGATTCCAACTGGAAACAAATGGACCAAGGTTTAACAAGTTATTTCAGTTTAGTTAACAGTGAGTCAGTGGTTTCAGTTTTATTTTCTCCATCCATTCACAACAATCCGAGAATTAATTAATCTAGCTCTCAAAGTCTATTTTTCCACAAGTTGGGGAACATTTCATAAAAGTTAAAGGTTAACTCACTTTATTGCTCCTGTGTGGAAATTCCACCTCAGAGTTTTCCCCATAATACACACAAAGTACCTTACATTAGCATTAGCATTAGCATTAGCACACATAGGGAGCAGTCAGCTTTATGGAGCCATAATGACAAATTTTGTTTTACTTTTGCTGTTTTTGGATCAGAACTTGTTTTTTTTGGTTTTTTTGGTTTTTTTATTTAAATAAGCTCCCGCTATGGGCTAATCCATTGTTTTGTGTTAAATAGAAACGATTCCAACTGGAAACAAATGGACCGAGGCTTAACAGGTTAACTCTGAATCCCGGACCTGAAACGCACTCTGCTGATGGAATAATAACACACACCATATGCAGCAGTACAGAGAAGCACTCAGCCAAGCAGACGGGCCACTCAAAGCTTGCATTATATCAATACTGTGGAGCTAACCCCCTCCCACTCTCTGTCCATCGAGCTCGCTATCTCTCTCCAACCAGACAGCTCTCTGGGTCTCTCTCAGGAGCGTTTAGTCTCGGTGACAGCCACCCACATCCATCTGTCAAATAACAAATTTCGGCACCGAGAGAGCTCGACCACATTGGCACAATAACACGGGAGCTGGTGTGTTAGAGTGTGCTCGTCCCTCTGTCGGCAGCTGAACACAAGGCCCGTGCTGAGTGAGACAGCGTGAGAGTCATGCATCTTTAATGTAACATCACAGACGGCTAATAATGTAAGAGGAGCTGAGCCCTGTGGTGCTTCTGCTGGTGGGACTCGGATTTGGCACAGAACGCTGTAAATCCCACCCCCTTTGGCTTGATTGACAGAGCAGACGGGCCAATACGACCTCCGATAGGGCACGAAGAAAGGGAGACCAACGGCCTGCCCCAAAGTCCCCCCTTGGCCCTACAATTTGTCCCTATCCCTATGTTTGGAGTCATGTTTTGGAGGGCAGGGTGTCCCATTTCTCTTTAGCTTTGAGGGGGAGTGGACATTCTGCCCTTCGGACGGAGTCAACTTGGATGCAGACTCGCGATGGTTGCTTGAGACGGAAGGGAAGAATCTGCCACCCATAATGCTTTGCAAATACTTCCGTTTTACCGCGTCCCCGTTTTAAAAATGGCAACCGGAGCTGGAACGGAATCGCACAAATGTAAGTTTTCGTTTCAAAACAGCTGTAATCTTCTTTGCAAATCTGATGGTACATCTTTGTTTATTGCAAACGAAACATAAGCTGAGTTAGAGCCAAAACTTCCGCCTCGTCATATACGCCGCATCGTCACTTACTGATGACGTCGGTGTCCCATTGCGCTGGTTGAACTTTTTGAATCCCTACCACTCGCGACTCCGTTCCGAAGTGCAGTCCAAAAACGAGTGGACTCCAAAACGAGTGCTAGTTACCAAGGGGGGACTTTGGGACAGGCCGCAAGAGTTTAGTTCAGGTTCCAGGTTGTTCGGTCCAGACAACTTTGAAAAGTATGTGCATTTCTGTATGTGGGATCAAGTTATGGAATAAACTTGATGATACTTTAAAGTCATGTAAGAATACACTGCTATTTAAAAGACAATACGAACAAATGCTAATCGACTATTATGGGCCAGACTGGACCCTTTGGCGGCCGGTTTTGGCTCACGGGCCGTATGTTTGACACCTGTGGGTTAGAGTAAAGAAGCGAACATGCAGTTGTCATTATTTATAAGGTATTATGTTATTATTCTACTGGTCTGATCCACTTTAGATCATATTGGTTTGTATGTGGAACCTGAACTAAAATGATTTTGACATCACTGATTGTTAATATCTTTAATTTTTGCATTTCACAAATTCATCCCATGGGCCAAAAAGGATCCTTTGGCAGCAGGTTTTGGCCCCCGGACTGTACGTTTGACACCTCCGACTTAGACGAAAGGATGCACCCAATCACATCATCACAAACATTCAGTAAGTGAGGAGAGTGTGGTTTCCAGATGGACTGGCAGGCGGCCTAATGAGCGGCCTCTGTAGATTAGACTATCTGAGATGTTGGATCAGTCCAAACGAAAACACACTTCGCATTAGGGCTGGGCATCCACACCACAGCACTGATGGTTCCCCTCAGATCTGGGAGGTTTCTGAGTCAGATCCTTTTAGAGATCTGATTTTCCATCACTGAGATTAGGGATGGGAATCGATAAGACTTTAACGATTCCGATTCCATTGTCAATGTTGCTTATCGATCCAATTCCTTTGTTAAAAGGACGTTTTTCCTCGCCACTGTCACCCGTCACAAGTCTTCGCTCCTGGAGGGTTCTGTTGGTTTCTGTAAATTGGCTTCAGAGTCTGGTTTCAACCGGCTCCATATGTAAAGTGCCATGAGATAACTTCTGTTATGATTTGTCGCTATATGAATAAAATTGGATCTGATTTGAGTTATCGATTCTCATTGGGTGAGGGAATAAAAGAGTACAAACAAATGTGTTTGCATTAACTGTCTTTATATTTCCATCTCTGCACCGAAAATTTAATATTTACATTATGCACAAAAAATAATAACAGATGATGCTGGGCCCGGTTCGGGGGGGAGCACACCATATACAGTGAAACTGAAACTTAAAGACACTTTACTAATTCCTCTGTCTCCTGCTGTTGTGCACCTCATTTTCCTTTTCCCTACCTTCGGAAACTTTTATTTGAGGGGGCAGGACGTTTGTTGCCCCCACCAG
>JAPQRP010058745.1:0-22532 GCA_037367295.1 Apogon hyalosoma | reverse complement strand
CACAAACACATATCACCACATGTGCATGTGCAACCACAATATTAATGTTAATATGTAAATAATATTTAATTTTATTCTATATTTATACAAATGTTTATATAAATACCAAATTTCTTATTTTTCGGTTAAATTTCATTTTTCACTTGTTTGTGGTTTTTTTCTACCTGTTTTTTTCTCTGCACTTGCTTGTTGTGTGTTGCTGCTGTTAATTGTGAAATTTCCTCAAGGTAGGATAAATGAAGTCATATCTTATCTTATTTTATCTTATTATATTTAATCTGTGTGTTTTTCTAATATTTTGACTTCACAAACCACACAGAGAGGCTTATGAATCAAATTCAATTAACATATTTACGCTCTAGCCTTAAGAGTTTTATTACAGACTTATTCATCTCCAGTGTGTCTTTAAATGTTCATGTAAAGTTTAAGTATATGTCTATTGCATGGATTTGTAGTGTCAGACAGAGTGGCGGAGTAAATATAACCCTCCCATCTGTTAGTGCAGTACAGATGCTGTCTCAGAAATAGAGGATTAGCGCTAAACTTAGAGAAGAGAGGGACATGTGATGAGAGGACGAGGGGAAAGCCAGGCAGTGACTAACACCAAAAGCATAAATCTGGGGGCAACTGACAGCGTCAGAGCAGCCGGAAACCGGAGAGACAGCGAAGCAGGCAGAGCAAAGCTGTAATGGGGCCAAACACGCTACATCCATGTGAGGGATCAGGAATTGGAAAAAGCTCAAATGTACAAACAAGAAAGAGCGAAGGTGAAGAGAGAAATGTGCTGTGTAATGATGAATATTTCCATGACATCCCATCAAAGCCTGTATCCACAATGTAATGAAGTCCACATGATTGAGTTGATTCTGCAGGAAAGAAATGTGTTCATATCTGCTTGAGTGTATACAAACAAAACTGCCTCTTGTTTACATATGTGCCAGTTTTTAGCTTCACAGAATAAGTCCAAACTCAACTTTTCAAGTCGTAGATGATGCTTTTCAAGAAATCAGACGTAAAGAGGAGTGCAGGGCAGCTTTGAGAGGCTGTAATCAAAATCTCATCTGTTTTGTCAGATTGAGACGCGTCATTACATTGGCAGAGACTTAAAGTCTGACATTTCCTGGCTGATTGCAGTAAAACACTGAAGAGGCATCCAAACATGGGAGGCTTGTTCACGTTGTGCGACATGTGAAAGCGTGACATCATTGTAACACCACATAAGTATACTATTCACTGAAAAACATCAAGACGGCATGAAAACTTTTTACTGTAATTGATAAATATGTAGTAAAGGTGATGAGCTGCAGTTGTAGATGTTCATCATTTTCTGTGTCAGACCAACACTCATGGCTCTCAACATCCGTTTCTAATACAATCCTCCCTGTATTTATTTCAAAGAAGCTGCTGTTTAAGATTTACCCATGAAAAACAGGTCAACTAAGTGTAAAATTTAAAATGCCCCACGAACTGGTTATTACTTGATTTGATGTGGAATTGAAAAGTAGAAACAAATTTATATGAAAATGTCAAAGATTATTACTTTAACGTTAAGGCTTTTACCCGGAGATTTGAGAAATGGAATGATCAGCACCAGTGATCAGTGATGAAATTGCATCTTTAAAACCCAGTGGGATCTCCGTCAAGCTCAAGTGAAGGTTGTTTTGGCTACAGCCAGACAGGGGCATTACTAGGAATTATGGGTTTTGTGTGAAGACGGGGATTTTTATAAGAACACAGGTGTGAGGTTATTGCAGAGAAAAACAAGGACAATAAATTTCATAGTTTCATTTCCAACAGTAGCCTGATCAACCTGACTCCAGTCTAATCATTAGACAGACTTGATGATTAAGCAGGTGGGCGAGGAGGTTTGTGAATTTGGCCCCAGGTGCCACAACGTGACATCAATGACTCAGCAAGCTTTCACCTCATGTGGTTCTGGAAAAGATTCTGCATCACTCAGTCTTGTTAACTGTAATTACACCCTCACATAAAATAAAACACACACACACACACACACATACACACACACACACACACACACACACACACACACACACACACGTTCCATGTTGGTTTCATACATAAGAACTAAACAGCGTGCGTCTACATGTTGATGCAGTCACCCGTATGTTCAGTGCAAGGCCTTGGAAAAAAACACTCTAATCTGATGATGTGTAGAAAGAAAGACATGTTGATATGGTTATGAGGGGGATTTAATAAGGAGGCATAAGGCAGAGTAGGAGGAGGAGACATGACGGAGGGAGCATGGGGAGCAACCAACACAGATAACATGTCTGCTCATAGAGGATGTCAGAGCCTTAACATGTGCAGTGATTACATACAGTTACACTATTAACCCGTAAAGACCCAAACAACCACTGCCATCAAAAGCATCTACTGATGTAAACTATTTAGCCCTTTAACGGGCAAGTGACTATTTTTGGTAATTTCCACATACATTACAAGACAGTGACAGTTACAGTGAGGACAGTGAGGTAATAATGTCAGGTCCAGTGTGGTCTCCAGGGTCTGTAAGGTCCACCTCTGCATGAACAGTGAGTGGACCTGCTTTGTTTGGTACCATGAAGTAATGGTACTAATGTAAGGAATGATGTTCAAAGGGATCATGTGGATGTGGACAGGGGTCTGGATCAGCACTAATGTTGGTCTAATGTTCTAAAAGGGATGTTATAATTTTTTATTTTTTTTAACCTTACGTGTGTTTTTCTTGCTTTTTTTTATGTATACTTCTTGTAATTTTTTTCTTTTTTTAATTGTTTTTTTCTGCCACTTATGGGTAAGGAACTCAATATGGTTACTTCACTGACCTTGATTTTCTAATGCTAATTTAAAAAAATTAGAAAATTTTTACAAAAGTAATACATTCTTGTGATGTCCTCCAATAACACACTAAGGTTGAAATGTAGAATTTCAGAGTATCTCTGTGAGTGGACCCATAAAGGGTTAATACCTGTTTAACCCCTAATTCAATCAATACATGTAAATAATTGGTGTAAAATGCAGTTTGTCATCTTTTCATGGTCATCAGATATGACCCATTTGGACGTTTAGAGGCTTCGTAGTGAACGCGGAAACACCGTCATCTTCTACAACACTGATTCATCAGTAAAACCCATAGAGTCTGATAAATGACTGTTCGGTGACACTTGGTTTTACGTTCAGTTATTATGTTAAAAGTGGTAAAAAAAAATTACTTTTTCTTCAGTTTTCTCTGTTTTGAAATCATGACCTTTGAATTTACTCTGAGTTTTCATGAACATCTACATGGTCTGTCAATTAAATACATTATTTAAATTTAAAAATGCAAAAAAAAAAAAAAAAAAAAAGAGGATAATATTATTATGAATGGTGATAAATCACTTAAGAAAGGTTAAATAGAGAGAAAATTTTATTTGGGAACTGCCACAAAAGCAGCACTGGGTCTTTATGGGTTAAGAATAAATCACATTGTACAATCATTTCATGAGAAGAGGGAATATATTTTATTACATCTTTACAAGCAACAGTGTATATGAACAGGCTGTGTATTCTACGTGAACTTGCATTTAAATCCAGTATTAAAACCATATTGTTATTGGTGAGTGGTTTATAACAAGCCAGTGGTTTGATATTCACATTGACTGGTTCTTTGGACTTTAATTACAAAGTTCATTGGTACTTTCAGAAGGAGGGGACGTTCCTTACATCTATGATATACAAAGTCTGCCACAAGGTGTCTCTCAAACAAAATACTAATAAAAGATGTACATGATGTCATAAAGTAATGTGGGATCATGGGAGTTGTTTTCACCCTCATGACATGAAAATCAATCTGAAGTGACTCATGCAGAGATCACATTTACAGACATTACCGTCTAAACACATTATGTTTAGTGACGTATATTCACATTAAGTAATTTCAGACTCATGAAACGTTGAATATAATGTAAGTTTGCAAGTCATCAAACTGTAATGAAAGCCTCATTACTTTACTGTTTTTAGATACTTTAATATAGAAATGTTAGATAAGCCAAACAGGGAAACAGGGAGCTTCAGAAAACAAACATGATCAAATAATAGTCTGACTTAATAAATGTGAACACTTAAAACACCCTTCAAATACATGATTGAGATCAACTGTCATTTACATTATCAACTGTCTATCTATTTGTCTATTTATTTATTGCAATTAAATAAAGTACTAACTAATCTGATTTATAACTTAAATCTTATAAATACACTATATGGACGAGTTGAATTCAGGTGTTTCTTTTCTAACAGGGGTCTAGTCTACAAAACAATAATGACAAACGCCATAATATAGTTGTATATTGTGATAAATGTCATTGCATTCCATTCGGTTAGTTTTGTTGAAATTGTTATCTTTGTTTCCAAAATGCCTCAGACATGGTTTTTCCTTAATTTCTTTCAACATTGTTTTTTTGTTTGTTTTTTTTCCATGACTATGATTTTAAATGTTCTACCTCTAAATTTACAGGGTATTTTTTGTGCTCTGACTGTAAATAATAATTTTCTACTTTCTTCACATTTAATTTAGGATGAAAAATCTCCCATTAAACTTTAAGAAAATATTAATATTTATATCTCAAATCAGCATGAACAGGACATCTTACAAGCTGTAGCCATGATGTGTCCCAATATTTTTATCTATATAGCTTATAAATATCAAATAAAGAGAGAATTAGTTATGTATTAAATCCTTTAGCTGGAAGACATGTAAATGCTTCTTGCAGATTTGCTTGTAATGCTTATTATTAAATTTCGGTTTTAGATTTGGTTAGCCAGCATTTTAGACGACACTATTGCCTACAAATAACTTTGTTGTTAAATCAGAATGTGTTTGTTTTAATATAAAACCAGGTTAACTGTGCAGCATCATTAACTGTAATGTCAGGACTCCTCGCAAAAGTGTTACACACTGTGCATGTTTGTGCTTTAGATACTGGTAGAAGAAGCCTAATGTCAACAGCTTTATATTTACAAGCCTGTTCATGCATAACATTGCTTTCTTGGTAAAACAAACACAATCAGCGAATAGGAATTTTTTTCTCTCTCTTCAGCCTGATTCAGTGTAATAATTGAACACAGATAGAAATGCTGCATTTATGCTCCTCACTGGAAGGCCTTGAGTTTCAACAATTGCTTGTTGAATTCTTGGATGAATAGCTGTTACATAATGTTTCACGGGTCAGTACATGGAGATACATGTCCTTGGTTTGTTTGAGCCACATTCTCACAAATGGAGAATCATAGTAAACCTTCATTGTGAACTAACTTTATGGAGAGGGTTTTGAATGCTGCAAATAAGCAGTTATATCATAACCCAGCTCAATAAATCTACATGTTTAATCCCAGCAACTTCAGTTACACAATGAGCATTATGGCTTTAATGGATTTATGTATTAAGATAAAGGATTACAACTTGGGGGTATTAGGGAACAGCACCTCTCCTCACCGAGATCTGACTGCACAGCATCACCAAGTGGTCGGCGTTGGATACTGCCACACAGATCTGGAAACAGACGACTCCCCCCACTCAGGTCAATTTTTATTCATTAGACAGATGTTAATCCTGTAAACTCTGCCTCTTTACTCTAGTTAGTATCTGATATGTTGACCTTTAGTTACGCATCTTTCAGGGACAAGAACAACACTTACAGAAAGGTTAAATCCAGCTTTAACCTGATGGTGAAGTCTCATCTGAGAATGATTTCAGTAACATAACCTCTACAATCACGGTAAAATGAGTCAGGGAGATTCTCAGAAAACAGAATTCATGTTGGCAGAATATGAATGTCCAGATGGGTGTTAGTAACGGTATTCATCCTTGAAGTCTGTTTCAGTTCAACTAAAAGTCTGAATCACCGCCTCATGTCTCTTCCACTGGTGATGTGTCTGCTTTACAGGAAATGATCTTTTTTTAATGATTACATCAGCAATGTAAGAATACCTACATATTGATTTTTGTTTGACTGTTCTGACATCCTCCATAAGCTCTTCTTTCCTTCATCCATCGTCTTCACACTACTTCTATCTTACCTGCATCTGTCCATCGTGTTCCTTGAGCTGTTACGCACCTGTGTGACAAAACCTGTTGCATAAGTCTGGCTGTGCTTTGACATCAGTCGAGGCCTTATCCCATCCCTCCATCAGCCAGCTCAGACATACAGGTACACATACTGCAGGCCTGTTCTATTGACATTCAAATGTTGGTCTCGTGATTGAAGCGCTTATCTCCTGTAATCGGAGCGTGTAAAGGTATTACTGCTGAGGGACAGTGTCGCCACACCATCTTTGATATGGAAAATCACATCTGTGAGCTTCCAAACAACATTATCTACAGAGAAGTGAATACACAAAGTAAAACCTTTCCTGTGACCCCCTCGTCTGTTGTCTTGGATTAGCTCCATGCGTATGCCCCTTTTCTTCAGGTCCTCAAAGACAGAAAAAAAAAACAGGAGGGTGAAGGGGGATTAGGATGGGAACCAAATAAAGAGGCAAACACACATTTTGTTAAAAGTAAGATTTGTAAGCTTATTATTTTTGTTATCATGATCATTGTTATAACCTCTGTTATGGTTTGTTCAGTTTACAGTTTATTTTCAAGTTCATTTAAAGTCATTCCAGTCAAAGGTAAACATGATTGTAATTGTTGTTTCCAACACTATTAAATGCTTTTGTTGTTTTGCCAGACAACAATCGGTCACACCCGCACGCTCACACGCACATGGAAAGAGCAGAAAACAAAGAGACTGTTGCTCATTCATTCATTCATTCATCCAGCCGTTCATCCGCTCGTGCACACATGAACACACTTACACCAGTAGACACAAACACAGACTGCATGTTGTCCAAAAGCTCCTGCGTTGAGCCCTGAAGCGATGCCCAGAAATGAGCTCCGACTCCGACACACATTCAGATGGACACAAGAACAATCAGACACACAATCACACACACTTTCTTGCTCTCGTGTCTAAGTTCATAAGTGCAACTTCATGAAGAGTGATTTACCCTCTTGCACAGCTCTTCATCCCTCCCACTCCACATCTGAACCAAACCCTCCATAGCTGGAACTTCTACCCTAGTGCCATATAAACTGTACGCCTGGGCTGAATTGCTCTCTGGTGTAAGAAGACGATGACTACAAATACAACAAACCAACCTACCAGTTGTGCCCTGTTGTCTTAGTAATAACAGCCATTACGGTTCTATTTTGACTTCCTTATTTATAGTAACAGATCTGTAATTTTCTAAAAACAGGCACACGTATTTCAGATTTCACTTCACCGGTTCAATGAGAAGATAGAAAAACAAATGTCTTCTAAGAGCTATTTCTTAAATTTTACTGAATAACTTTCCCGCTTCCAAACAAAACAATCTGATTAAGTGGAGCAGGCGTATAAACCTGTGTATATATTTCTGTGTATGTATTTTTTAAATGTATACTTTAAACACTGATGTTCATTTTCTGGGAATCATACATCATATTCTTCCAAGTTAAATTATGAATTGTCTTAGAGACTGAGAGCACAGCCCAGGTTTACATATAGCTCATCCCACCCAGGTTCCCCCCGTCTTCCCCTTCAACAAAACCAAATATACATCACAGCAAACTCAACAGAAACAAACAAAAAGATAATAAAAACAACCACAAATTAACTGAGCTTCAAGTTTGTAAAAATGCTTACATCACATTTCACCTCGGCAGATTTCAAAACATTGGATTTCCATTCTTTGTCTTCTTCTTTATGACACTGACACAAGTACTTGAACGTCTCACGTGCCGGTGGGTGAGCCACTGTGCGGCCAGATCAGCCAGTGGTCAGCTTGCAGTCCATCATCATCATCATCATCATCACCACAACTACCGTCATCATCACCAGCATTATAATCATCACCATTCTCATTGTTATCAGCTACTATGGTAAGCCATGCCCTACTAGAGTCCATCGTTGGCAAGGTAGGGTAACCATGGTGAATAAGGTGCTAGTTGCTATGGAAACGCTATTCTGAAGCAACTGACTGGTACAGTTGTTTGAGTTTTAAATTGCCATACCTCCCCACCAAAGCACTTGGTTTTTATGTATTACTTGTTGCTTTAGTTGTGTTTTGATTTTTTTTTTTTTTTATTTTGCATTTTCAGACGTATAAGATGTACAGTATGTGGATGTATTTTTCAGGCGGTTAAAATATTCTCCCTTGCTCTCAGACAGACTCAAGTGCGCACTCAGACACACATCCCATAGTGTCGTCGCACTCGGGCATAAACAGGCATACGTGCGCACCCATATGTAAAAGTAACAAAAATCGTTTACATGTGGCATCTGAGAAATGAGTTTACAGAGAATGAGACTGATAGAGCTACACCAACATGGACCGGTACACGGCTTTGTGTTGTCTGTGACTGGAGCAGTCCAGAGATGTTTGTGAAAGTGTCCTTCCTCTTTCATTTCACCCTTCATACTCCTCCTCCTCCTCCTCCTCTCGTCCAAACAGCCGGCAGTCATTACTGTCTCTGAGAGGATATTGCTGAGTCTATCCATGGCTGGTCTGTAGCCACCGTGTGCTTCGTTAACCTCGGAGATGACAGAGGAATACATCGGAGACAGGACAGAAAAGTAACACATCAACTTAACATCAACAAACCCTTGCAGTGTCTGTAACAATGGCACATCTAAATCCCACCCCCTTATTTTTCCCCAATAATTCGGTGGTTGTTTAAATGATTGGTTGATTAAATGCTCTGTATTTTCCCCTGACCCCGACCAGTCTGTTGCCTTCATTAGAGACTGATGGTGAACACAGGATGTCACAGCAGAGTGGAAATGACAGCTAAAATACTGGTATTTGGAGTCCCAGGGTGTGTTTATGAACTATAAGCTACTTCGATTAGTCTCATACACAGGACCAGTGTCGTTCTTCAGCTGGCTCCTTTTTCCTCTGTGGACCAGGACTCGTTCCCAGCATCAAAAATCAACAAACAACAAAAAAAAGGCAATTTCAGTTCAGTTCTGCTGATTCTATTTGAGTCAGTTCATTTGAGTTCAGTTTAAATCTTGTTGCAAGAAACTATGGCAACTAGCCCTAAGGAAGTGTTACAGCCAATCACATCCAAGGGAAAGTCCTCAAATGATCTCAATTGTGTCGGTGGATTGAATGCTTTGCTTCTTTTATTAAGAGTTCAACCCCGCGTCTCCTGTTGTATAAATGCTTTGTGTGTGTGTGCATGATTCAACAAGCTCAACTTGTGGCCTGTTCAGACACACACATGCACACACAGACACACACAGACACACATTCACTCACAGTCACACCTGCTTCTGTGCACAGGCTGACTTTAATGTGATATATGGTTCAGTCTGTGTCAGCCAGTGCCCTAAGGCCTTCGCCAAAACCACACTCCCTCAAAACACACAGTCGTACACAAACACAGCCGTACACAAACACAGCATCACACAAACACACAGTCGCGCACACACACACACACACACTGAGATGCTTGAAAACTTTCATTTTGGTCTTGCTCCTCTTGCCCTCTGCTCTAGAAGTTGTATCTCCTCTCTCCCCTCTTCTCCTCCTCCTCATACCCCCCCATGCCCCTATCTATCCTCTGATACTGCACACCCTCCCAAGGCTAGTTGGCATGGTGACGCTGATGGGATGGCCGTTGCTAGGAGATGAAGAGAGCGGCCAGAAGGAGCATCGTAACCGTGAGGAGAAGGCGATCCCTGGATGGGCTGCTTCCGCTTACACTCTTCTCCAGCTTGGGAACAAATGTGTTATAGTCCTCTGGAACACAGACAAAGAAAAACAACAGACAGGATGTAAGAGTGGGTGAAGTCTTCAAGATAGAATATTAGCAGAAAATGTTCCAAAACTTCAGTTTAAAAGTCAAGTGTACAGTATAAATTACTTTTACTGCACACATGGCATAAAATTTCTGCCTCCTCAAAATCATCAACGCATGACGACATAATAATAATTTGATGGTAAGAGTTTTTAGGTGTATAAATGAAATGTTAAAAAATTAGTGCTTTGAAATGGGTCGAGAGAAGTCAGATAACCATGTGTATCAACAAGTAGAGGAATACACATATATATATATATATATATATATGGTATGCATGGCAACAAATAAATAGCAAAGCTGAGTGAGTTCTAGACATTTCAATGTGGTTATATATTAAACAAAAATATCTTCATGAAACAGTCTTTTTAAGGTCATGGTCAGTTTCGAACAAAAAGCAGCTGAAAACACAAGTTTCACTCCCAGTGAAATACAGTTCGCCTGCTACGACGACAGCCGTGCCATGGCAGACTGCAGCTGTTTATCTTATAGCTGTCTCTTATTGTTCTGATAAAGTGACACATTTTCTGTTTCACACTCACAAAGGCACATTGTATAGACTGTTACTCCAACCACCCACCAGACTGCATGTACACCTGGTGATGACCTAAAAATAGTTTGCATTCTTTTGTTGCGAGCGACCCAGTGAGTGTCAGTGTCTAGTCAATGTACAAAAACACAAACCACCAGACAGTTCACTGCACGCCAACGCTCATGAGACACACGTGCGTCCAGACACACCCTGTGCAGTTAGTTGATAAATGAGACTGGAGTCCAGACAGGAGCAGTTTTCTGTCTGTTCTGACGACGCTGATGCTGATTAGGACGGACTGCATTCATGGTCTGATGGCATCGAAGTGAAGTGGGGATTTTCTCAGTGTTTCCACTCGCTGCCATATCTAGCACTCGGATATTTGCAGCTGCTCTGTGGGTCAGACAGCAGAGTAATGACTGGCTGACACCTGGTTTTAGAGATGGTCTCTGCTGGTATGCTCTGCTGGCCGATCTAATGAGGTCTATGCAGCAGTGGAGCTCAGGTTAAATGCTTTGACCGTTCTGTAACTGAGCGTGCAGCAGAGAGGTCAGGACACTGAGTTTCTTTGGCTCTGACTGACAGGGGAATGTGGTTTTGAAGACACAAACAGCAGAGCATCTTGCACAACTGGTTCTAGAGTGTGGCTCTACTAATGGGCTCATTACACATTAACACACACACACACACACACACAAAAACATGCTCGATGTCTGTCACTAAGTGTCAGAAATAAATAGAAATTTCACATTTTCGGTGAGTTGGGTGTGCAGGGAGCATGTGTGACATCTATGTGTTTGTGTTTTTGTCACATTATGGTGACAAAACCTGTTTACTTGAACACTTTGGGGACTCGGCTTGTATTGTAGGGACACAAAGCTAGACCCCAGTCTGTAAATCATCAAATTTGAGGGTTTACACTTAAGGTGAGGGTTTTGTCAAGGCACGCTTGTTAGAGCTGAAACAATTAATCTATTAATCAACTCGAATCAATAAAAAAATAAAACAAAACAAAAAATTTATTATTATTCAATTTTTTACATATCGTTTCACTTTTCTACTTTTTATGGTTGTTGCTTCAGCTGGTTCTGGAATAAAGGACAGGTTGTTTGTTGTTTTCATTCATGTCTTTTTCAAATTTTTACTATTTTTTCATCTATCAAAATAATTGTTTCACCAAATCTAATTGAAGAAAATTATAAAAAGAAAGAAAATTAATATTATGGATGGCTGAAGCTCTACTTGTTACATTATATGGTAAATCTCCACAACATAAATGTACACAATGTTAAAAATGCATGAAAACTTAACATGACTGTTTTGTGTATATGTGTACTTGAAAAAAAAAAAGTTTGAGTTTTTAACCTTGAAGCAAAGACCTGACCTAAAGCAAGGACGTTTTTAGCCCATCCTCACCTTCACCTGGGCTGTTTGAGAGTTCAACATTCAGCTTTAGGGTCAGGGTTAAGTTAGGTCAGGGTTATGTCATGGGTTATGATTATAAGGCAGAACTTATGTGTGTATATTTTATGCAGACAAGAACAAGAACAAAGAGTTATCTTAGTTTGTGTTTGTTTTGATGGAAGTATTCGTCTGAGTATGCAGGGCATGTTTTCGTACGTAAACATGTACGTTTATTGGTAGCCATCCTGTGCGGTTCTGTGGGTGTACATATAGTAATCTGTGCATGTGTATATAATTACAGCTACATTCTTAGCCTCTTATTATTTCACAACATTATACTTTACACAGCATTGTAGATGTTGAATTTTATCTAACCTGGGATGTGAAAAACAAAAAAAAAAACTAGCACATAATGTAATACAGATTGAAGTATTTATAACAATGCAGGAAAAAATTTGTGTTTTTATGCATTGTTTAAAGATTGTTTACAGATTTTAGATAAGAGACTTTTAACACAAATAAACATGAAAAATAATTACAAAAGCAACATCAGTATAGAGCCAATGGCTATTAAATCAATCTGCAACCTGATGTATTGAACTTAAACTGGTCTGAGAATAAAATAATTTGATTCCAGTTTCATAAATGTGAATATTTTCTGGTTTGTGAGAGTAAACTGAATAATCTTGGCGTTTTAGTTAAACAAAACTTTTCAGAGCATCTGACCTTTTTTTTTTTTTTTTGCTATTTTACAACATGGACCAGTTAATTAATTGATTAATTGAGAAAACAGTCCACAAATTAATCAACAATGACAATAATAGTTAGCTGCACGCCTAGAAGAGTTCGTATGGTGTTGTACTCAGATAACCAACCTGATGTTGCTGTCAAAGTCTGCCAAACACACGGTCACTTAAAGCAGTGGTGATTGCTACAATAAACCCCATTAAAGAAAAAGCTTCTGATTTCTGCACTAATGGCCGGACCTGATAGTCAGCTGCAGTAACCTGAGCCAACAGGGTGGGTAAATGAGTATCCTCCCACTGAAAGCTATCAGTAATCACATGGCTGTATGGGGAGCTGCTAGCACCATTCCATCTGCGTTGTAAATGAGATCTAAATGAAATCTAATACTAGAGGCTGTATTCAGAAGGGAACCACTGTTGAGCTGTAGACACTGATTGAAAGGGGCAGCGCCCAGGAAATAAACTGTGAGCAGTGTGGTAGGGAGAGCGAGAGAAGGGTGGTTTACAATATCAGCGTCCGATGTTTGGCTTCGTTCAACAAATTTAGACGTATCTGAACTGTGTGTGCGTGTGAATGTGAACTTTGAATAACAGTAATTAAACCTATGATGTGATGAGTCTAATCAGCAGTCAGAGTGAGATAGGGGAATAGGAAACTGTACTGCTTCTTTGTTTTCACTTCATTTCAAAGCTCCCTGCTGATTTCTTCACTTCCTCTTGCACCACTTGGGTTATCCTATTAATTTAATTGGCAACACAGCACTACAGGTGAAAATGACCCATAGGAGCTGGGGTAATTTGTGTTCTGTTATTGCTTCAGTCATTCACTGAATATTATCAGTATATTCATGTCGTCTATACTCCTCCTTCAGTCCTTGTGTTCAAATAAAATCAAAATCACTATTACTCTATATTTTTCCATGTAACTTATAATTAAATTTAGGTAATTAGGTCTCTCTGTGTAGATCATCTATTACTGGAAGTGCCTTTTGCTGCTATATGTGCTCTTTTTCCTTGCTGTCCTCTAAAATTAGGAAAACATAGAAGTGTTGACGCTATATGTGATGAGAATGTGTATAAATAGTAAACAAAAATACGGGTAAAGCAATAATGTAAAATTACAATTAAGGAAAAATCATGTTAAAACATATAAATATAATATGTGTAAACAGCTTTCATCACAATGATGGTAATATTGCATGGAATACAAACTCTAAGATCAATATCATTTTGGAATAAATACATTTTAAAAGAGGGAAAACTCAATTTCACACATCAAAAGGTGAATAAACTGAGTTTTGGTGGCTTTCCCCTCCACTGCATCCATACTTGTGCTCTGAGAGTAAAAATGGAGATGGGAATTAAAGGGCGGGAGGATGAGGTAGGCATGGAGAAATGAGATGAAAGAATGATGGAGGGAGGGAAAGAAGCTGGGGAGAGGTATCTTAGCAAACTCATACGACCTGCAGCCATTCGCCACAGCTACTGATGACTTTTTCTATGACACAAGAACAGACTGACTTATTACACGCACGCACACACACACAGATCAACTACAACACCATATTTCACATGCTACCTTGGAGAAGACTGACAGCTAGACAGGATGATGATTGATGCTCACATGTCTGGTTGTGTAACGGGTAGTAGTAAGTTCTGCCGAGCAAAGTGTACATGTTGTTATTATACTGCTGTGCTGTTGTTGCCATAACAGTGACACAGCGTGATCACCTCAGAGGTAACCCCAAAGTTTGTCTCACTGATTCGCTGTTCAGCCTCTCCATGAAATCACTGCCAAAATTCCGACACTTCCAGCGTTGACAGTTTTCGCGTGATTCATCTAATTCCATGATTTCACCATTCATGTAACTAACGCTGATGTTAAAAACATAAGGGCACACAGTAAGCACCTGCCAAGAGCAGCTAAATGAAGAGAATCACCCACCTGCCGTTTTCTGAATGAATTTGTGATTTTTTTTTGTAAGTAAGCATGAATCTCTGTGTTATTTGCTAAGCCGAATGAAACTGTGAAAGTGAAATGAATATGCATGTAGTTTTTTAGCAGGATCAGCAGCTTGCCAAGCAAGCTGGTACTGTGAAATTTACCGTACTGAACGTCTCTTTTTGTACATTTCTTTGTGGCTGGCCAGTTTTGATGCTGCATGACTCATGACCAGGCCAGTCTGCCGTCAGGTATGAATGACCCATTGATATTACTAAACACATAAAGTCTGGTGATACTTTTTTATGATTATTAACAAACTTAGTGAAAAAACCTTGTGCCTGGACATCCTTTTGACTGTGACACTGAAGGATTTTTTTCTTACTTTCATAGAACATTTAAATATAGCTGCAAGTAGTGATGCGTGGGCCAAGCTGTACATCAAGCTGCCATGGCTGTAGTCTCTAATAGTCCACTAATCTGCAAAGACCAAGGAATGGGTGTAACTGAAATATCAGCTCACTATTTTTTGTGTCATTTGTCTCTGAACTGTCTGTAACTGAGAAATGTCTTGGAAAATCTGAAACTTTTCAGAAGGTGTGTCTGTGTGTTACCTGTAATATTTCTTACATAAGGAATGGATTAAAAGAATGTTGTGGAATTTGGCCCAAACATTCACTTGGGGAGAAGGATTAATTCAAATGATCTTTGGAAACTCATGCCTGTCCATTCTTTTGAATGGTAAAAACATTTAGTTTGACTCATGGATAAACTATTATTAGAGATCAAAGGTTATTATGACCTAATAGAAGACAGTTTTTGCTGCTAGGAAGTGAGGAAAATGCATGAGCAGGTATGATGTAAGGATGATGGTGGATGTACTTGAGTGGACTTTCTGTCATCTTTGGCCACAGAAAACTTTTGGTTGTTGATTAAAGCCAATACAGCAGCCATATAAAACCGTACATATAGGTTAATGCTCCTATTGGTGCCCCTGACCACAGTGATGATGATGAAGATCTGGAGTTGGTCCCTGAGCACCTTCAATGGCCGTTCACCGCTCCTAATGTGTGCTAATTCCTAATGATAGTGCTAGATACTGCATGTGTATTAGGATGGGTAACATGCAGAGATCGAATTTCACTATAGGGATAATGAAGGGAGTTAACCTTTCACTTTTTTGACATAAACATGGCTTACATGATACGCTATATCCTATTACTTTTTAAAACAAACATCACAAAGAAAATACGCTGCAATACACATTATGGTCATTTAATTATAAGATTAAAACCGTTATAAGATTTGGGCTGAAGACTATCTGTTCCAAACATCTTTACAATGAAAAATGTTTAAACCTTCCGACAAATATGGCAGAAATTGAGGTGAATTGGCGTTCAACTCCAAGCAGTCAAACCACTTTGGAAAACTTAGCACATGGTTTATAACTTTTATGGATAAACACGGCTTTAATCTGACCCTATGAGAACGAAGGAGGAGAAGGCTTAAAAATGTGGTCATAAGAATCAGGGAATTGTAGATCAGTTTGCCAAATTTCAAAATGTTTTGCAATACCTTCCAGTGACAGAAGTAGATAGAACATGTGTAAGAAAAAGCAGAAACACAATGGAGGCCTACACAGCTTCACAGCTTGGCTCCCAACTAATCCTAAAACCAACCATTGTCTGTCTGATTTAGCTCAAGAGCTCCAATGATGAGCCACATTATGTGGTTATTTCATTACAATGAACAAAGGCACTGTAGTTTATTTTAAGTTAATCCTACATTAACATTCCTGATGCTGTAAATACATGGTAGTGCAACAAATGTGTATTAATCTACTGCTGAAAATAGCCCTCAACAAATGCAGTATTTATTCTTGTTTGAGTACCTATCGCTTATGCGAGTCTAGTCTCTGAAATATAAAAGCACACATTTGTATGTGGAAAAAAAAAACATTCAATATGGCAGTATCATATGATTTCCATGATACTTTTTTATGAATCCAGTGTTTGCATGAGGGTGTGTCTCACCGATATCGTCAAGTTTTAAGCCTGGTCTAAGTGTGTAGTCTGGTTCTGTAGGCTCTGGCTCATCATGCACATCAGAGGCTATGGGAAAAGAGAGAGAGAAAAAGAGGTTGAGTGAGACACAGAAAGATGAAGGGAGAGGGTGAGGGAGCAAGGGTTAAACCATCGCTCCATCCCAAAGGATTTTAATTACATGCAAGTTGACATCTTGAGAGAAACAGTGGAGAGGAGCAGCAAGGCAAGGGTGTAGGGGTTAAAAAAAATCCCCCGCAGCAGACAGACTGACATGCCATAACAACACAAGAAGAGAGAGAGAGAGAAAGAGCGAGAGAGCGAGAGAGAGAGAGAGAGAGAGAGAGCGAGAGAGCGAGAGAGCGAGAGAGAGAGAGAGGACAGTGAAGAGAGGCAGATCAAACTGAAGAGAGGCAGTGTGTGAAAAGGGATGGGGCGAGAGTTGGAGGGGGTGAAAGAGGGAGGAGAGGTTAATACTACAGGGCTGTGGAAGTTAAAAGGACCGGACAGGCCAGGGATCAAAGTCTGTGTGTGTATGTGTGTGAGGGAGTGTGTTTGTGAGATAGAAAGAGAGAGAGGGCTGAGAGATTGAAGGATGGCAGGAGAGCGAGTGAGAGAGGTTAACACTACATATACATAGCCACCCACTGACCGCACACAGCAATAAATGGATTCTGACAGGGAGCAAGAGGGAGAGAGAGAGGGGAAGGGAGGGGAGGGGGGAGGAAGGAGGTGGGGTTGAGAGTCTTCAAAGCTGGAGAAGCTCCTCTCTGTGCTGAAAAGGGGAAGAAATAGAGAGAGAGAGACAGAGAAAGAAACAAAAAAGAGCAAGGGGAGTTCTGTGCTGCAAGTGACAATGCTGCAGGGGAAACTCAGCAGGAGTATTAATAACTCTGCCTGTTTTAGACTGTATTTAGATTGTGCATGCATCTGTATACAGCCTGTGTGTGAGATAGTGTGTGTAGGTTCACGGGGAGCCCGTCGCCTGCCAGATGAGCAGCGTGTCCAGATGGGTTCAGGTACAGACTGAGGATTGCATTACAGGTCACTCACACTCATAGACAAAGTGAGAGACTCACCCGTGGAGCAGCAGACATAGACTCGTAGTCTCAGACAACTGCGGCCGTGGTGATGGGTGGGCGTGGCTATGAATATTAGTAAAAACATGTATATAGGTTAACATCATCGCATAAAATAGAATACAGATATGATCAATAAGATAATGGTGTTTTCAAATAATTTACTGATAACACAATATTTGCTATAACAGTAATGATCCTGAATTAGAATGTAATTATTATAAGTAATGTGCTAATTGTTGATTATAATATTTCCCATAAAATGTCTTGGATAATTCCACTCAAGCCCAGTAGGTCAAAAATATTTAGTGTATCATATTTTATAAAATCTGAAAAAAAGAAAAGAAAAATAATAAATACTTATGTAAACATACAAGTGATGTTACATTTTATTTTATAATGTCCTAAATTACACAGAATACATCAAATCAAATGGAATAAGATAAAATGAAATAGAAAAACTCTTCTTTCTTAAAAACTGACATTACTCAGAGAGCATTCACATTTGATCTAAATTTTTGTTTGGAAATATGACACTTTTCCCAAATGTTTTGTCTGTTGAGAACTAGCTATCAGTACAGAATGAAGCATTCAGCAGTGTTGTCCTCATTTTATAATGATTTAATATGTGACTCATTTTAATCCTTGTTCTGAAATATTTATTTTTTCCAACTGCTTTATGACAAGTTAAATGTCATCATTTATACAGTATATTTTTTGATTGTAATTTGATTAAAAGTCAACAAAACAAATGAACCTGCTTGAGTGCAGAGTGATATCGATGGATGTAAAATACCTACCTAGAATTTGAATAATTTCATTTTAGAGTTGAATAACTGTCAAATCCAAATCCAAGCAACAATAAAAAGGTCTCACGTTACAGCTCTTGGTTTCCTCACACACTCCTGTCATAGCACCACACCTTTACTCTGATCGTTCCTGTTTTCTGTGTTGATGTTACACCAGTATTTGGGACTTTGGTGATGGCTGTGATTGTACTCACAGATGTAGTAGTACTCCTGTCCAACATTGAACTCGTAGCCCAGTGAGAAGGCGCTGTAGCGCTGGAACTTCTCAGAGAACTTGATGGGTGCGTGGGGGGCGTGGGGTCGGTTACACTCCCATCTCTTGAAGCCCAGCTGGGGGTCACAGTTCCTGTAACCACGGTAACTGACCATGTAGAGGACATACTGCTCGCCAGTGCCCACCATCCGCTGACTGTCATTGTAATGAGGGCAGTAGATGTCCAAGTAGTCGTTGACATTCACCTGCATTGTGTAGCCCTCCCTACGCAGACTGGACAAACACAGAGAAAAGCACAACGTTGAACTACAAAGAGATATCAGACATTTTTAATATTTCTGTAACATTTGTTCACTATATTTTAAAATGACCCGATCAGTTTCCATTTTTCTCTATTATCATGAGAGTTTTAAGAGAAGAGTAAGAAGTATTGCATTTTCTTTTTCCAGCAGCCTCTGATAAAAGCAAATTTACCCAAAAAAAAATATCACAAATTCTATGCTTTTGTAAAAGTTGTGAAAAGGAATGGTTCAATAACAGGAGAAACCAGCTCACACAGGTATAACAAAGGCAAGGTTATGTGTACGCATACAGGACTTACAAACACACACACAGTAACACACAGAAGGTCATGAGTTCGATCGCCAGCCAGACCATGGTATTGTGTCCTTGTGCAAGACACGTTTTTTTTCTGTCTTACTACAGTTGACTCAGCTGTATGAATGAAAACCAGTATCTGCCAGGGGACTTCCCTCTGTTCGACTAGTGTTCCAGAGCAAGTTATATACTCTCATTATATTATAACAGAAACTGGACAACTAACATTTTATGAAAAACACACAATGCAAACTCAATGATTCTAAAATCTCTGATTGTGTGTGTGTGTGTGTGTGTGTGTGCGTGTGTGTGTGTGTGTGTGTGCGGGGCATGCTGTCTTCACGTGTATGATGATCGGCTTGATCTGCAGACAAACAGATCTGTATTTGAGAGTTATCAGGTTATTAATACCACAAAGCAGGTGTGTGTGTGTGTGTGTGTGTGTGTGTGTGTGTGTGTATTTGTGGCTGCAGGCCTGCTGCATGCGGAGAATGCGGAGCTGGCTCTTCAGTATGGACTCAAGGCCCCAGGGCCACCGCTCCCTCTCCTGGTGTCAGCGCAGCGTTGTCCCCTAACCCCAGCGCTCGTACATCAACCTGAGAGCAACGTTGCGCTCACGTCAGTCGTCAACGTCCCGGCCATGTTCTCCCCCCCAAAACTCATATATCAGCGTCAACCCTAAAAAAGACTCAGCTTGACAGGAAGATAAGGTCTGATTCTGTGTCTATGAGTGTATACATGTGTGTGTATGCATGTGTGTAGTTTGTGTGACAAAGTGAAATAGATTCTTTCCTGACATCCAAAAGCCCTCTTTCTCTCCCCATCACAGACACGGGCCCATATCAGTGTGACAGAGACAGGTTGCAGTTGTAAATCATACACACACCAATGAACATGTGCCTGCACACACACACACACACACACACACACACACACACGCACACACACACACACACACTTATTCATATGTTATAGTGGTGACACCAAAAATTCACAAGGGGGCAGCAGTGTGTCATCCTCAGCTTGATGCCTGTTCTCTATGTCTTTGCCAGTTTTAGGTCATGTCTCCAGGGAGATTATTATTCAATTATTAAATGAAGATCGAAACACTGTTCCCAATTTCTCCCTCTTTCCATCACTTCTTCCTGCTCTCTTTAAACCCTTCCTGAATATGCCTTTCTTTCTTTGCTCTCTATTTCTCATATCTCTTCTTTCTTTCTCTCCAACATGAATGGATGATTAATTGCTTAACAATCATCCTTCTCTCCTCTCTTTCCTTCTCCTCACTTTCTCTCATTACATCATTTACTAGCCTGCAGAGGAGATTTACTTCTTGTGGTATTAGTTCTATAAAAAAGCGTAAAATGCTTCAAGGGAACTATATTTATAGTGAATGCAAAAAAGAAGAGAGAGACGGGTAGAGAGAGTGAGAGAGAGTAAAAACACGAGTGAGGATGAGTTTGGTTCCACCAGGGAGGCGTGAATGCAAATTGAGTAAAAGAGCAGTGAAAGCCAGAACAGAGCAGAGAGAAAAAAGGAGGTATTTGGAGAGTTTTATGCTACCAAAGAAGAGCAAGTTCACCAAGATGAAGGGATAATGGGAAAAAAAAAAGAAAGACAGCAAAATGAGAAGGAGGGCAGCTTGGAGCATCTTGAGTAATCTAAAAGCAAATCACTTCTCAAAGATAAAAGCTAGCTCTAGGATTCCACTGTGAATGTGTGTGTGCCTGCATCTGCTTGGGTTTGTACGCGTGAACAAGCAAATCTATGTGTGACATCAAAGCATATCAAATTAATCTGCCAACCTATTACATTTTATAGTGTGATCTTGAACGAGTGTGTTACTGTCCTGAATACACAGATGCACAGAAGCACAAAACACGAAGTGGGGAGATGTTTTAACAGTAAATCTGGCATCAGAGGTCAGCATGTGTCAATAATCTAAGACCATAACATGCCTTGGACAAATGCAGATCCAGTTTGTGCCATACAGTTGATATTCTGTGGTAGGAGTAACTGATTAAATGTATTAAAAACACTTTCGTTAAACCTTTGCAGTCTCATTTATATAATTCTGCTTTTTCTTTAGTATTTTCAAAGTAATATCATAAACATCTCTTAATTAACCTAAATTTCATTGCAAATCAAGGAGCAGACTGTACACAGATGAAGGGGACAAAAACAAAAATAAATCTTATGTGTTCATAATGATCCCTTAGAAAATGAACTGGGCTGGGCTCTTATTTTGGTGCAGTGGCCACAGAGCCACAGGTCATGTGACTTTTGGTCTTGGTGGGCCCCAAAACGTTTTGCCATACTCATCCAATATAAAATAACTGGCTCTAAACCCTGAGTCTGGCAAAGTTTGTACTTAATAAAAAAAAAACAAAACAAAACATATAAAAGCTCATCACATGTACAATGAGAAGAACAAATCCCTGCACAACACCATGCAATCCAATACAACAATGCACTAACTTTGTTAAACTTATAGTAAATTCAGTGATCTAATACACCGCGTTGGCACTGGCACTGACACAGGCCTTACTACAATGACAAAACGTTGTAATAAGGCTTTGTTATTGCTTACGACAAAGCAGGGGGGGGGAAAATCACATTTCTTGCAGACAATACGGTGCAGTGCTATATGTACATAGAGGAGTTTCTTTATTTTCTGGTGCCTCAGTTGAACTACTTGCTCATAATTAAATAACAGAATAGATGAACAGACCATGCTGATGAAGGGACAGATAAACCTTTTCAATTGAGTGACGTTGATATAACCTGACAAAAGACACTGTAATAAATATTTTAACCTTAAAATCTGGTTTATCCATATATCAGAACTGTGATTCTTAATTCACCCAGTGCTTTAATAATCATATTGAGGTTTTTTTTTTTTTTTGAGTAGTGATGTTCCCTTAAAATTTCATAACAAAAGGAGGAGATGGGGCCAAAGAGATTAAGAAACTAAAGAGGTTTCAGATTATCCTCAGAAATGTCATCATGTGTTGCTCGCCTCTGCTCTCTCCTGATGCCTCTTTCTTTTTGTGTTGGATCACCACTAATTTCCTCTCTGATAAGTGATGCCTGGAGAGTTGAGGCTGAAATCGGGGCGATAGGCGGTGATTCGTCAGCAACACGATGTTGAGGAGAGGAGCGGCGGACCGGGAGAGTGAAGGAACACTTCCATACAGATGCACGGGAGGAACAGCAGGAGTGATGGAAGGACGGAGAGAACGATGGGAGGATTTATAGGATGAGACGAGGGGTAGTCGGGGTTAAAAGCTGCAGAGTCT
>JAPQRP010058725.1:0-22542 GCA_037367295.1 Apogon hyalosoma | reverse complement strand
AATTAAGCAAAAACATCTGCCAATGGAACAAGTGAAAATGATCTTGGTAAGATTTCTTGAAATAAGATTCTCTTATATAAATGTACATAAACCAATATATATATGTATAATCATACTTTATCATATACATTGAAAACATCAGCAAACCAGCACTTTAGTAATTTGTTTTCCAATTCATCTTATCAATGTACATAAGATTTAGCACATTTAATCTCTGAGGCAGATAAAAATAATAATAATAATAATAATAATAATAATAATAAAAAGTAAACCAGTGTTATAAGGCTAAAGATAATGCTTAAAATATAAATGTAAGCAGCTGTAGATCAGATGTTGTTCTCCCATAAAATCCTTTAAATGAATATTTACAACAAAACAAACAACAAATTATCTCTATCCTAAATAGATAGATAGATAGATAGATAGATAGATAGATAGATAGATAGATAGATAGATTTCATTTTATTTAATTTTCTCACTTGTCTTTTTTATTTCAAACATGTTACACCATTATGTGTAAGTAGTTATTCCCAACACTGTCTCCAACCTAAAAGTGTTTTTTTCCGCTGTGGGGTGCAGAGGTGACAGTCTCCATACGGCCTTTTCTCCTTTACTCATCAACCTTGTGTTGCATCTGCAGGGTATGATCTATTTATTTAAAGAGCAAATGATCCGAGACATGTCTGTGAAGCTGCATTGCCGGTCTGTGTGCTACATAAACCATTGTTCCACCAGCCCTGTGATTTTCACTAAAGGGGTCGCAGTGGGTTTCCATGGCAACCTTTCAGTATAGATGGCCTGTTTCTTTTCCAATAGCGGTGATCATGAGCATCATTGGAGGAGTATCATTAGCAGGCAGCCCCCAGGGCCATGTTATCGACGCCTGGCTGGGACATGAGACGGTATGGAGGGGAAAACAGGATTTCATCATGTAAAGGCTGCACAGGAGCTTCATGTCTCCTTCATACCTAGATGCGCCCCAGCACGCACACACACACACACACGTGCACACGCACACACACACACACACACACACGCACACGCACGCACACACACACACACGCACACACACACACGCACGCACACACACACACACACACGCACGCACACACACAAACAGTGCATCTGTTGCTTTCAGCCCTGCTTGTCTCTTAGGCAACAACAAAGCCCCTCCAGCGCTGATCTCCTCACTGTTGTGTCAACATACATAATGGTTGTATCATCCCTGTTTCCAAAGGCTGTCATTCACATGCCCCAAAATGCTTAGAGGCTCTTGTTCATGGTTCTGTGCAAATGGAGGAAAACACACAACAATGAAACAGTCGCCCAGATCAATGACTGGCACATCTGACACTGTTCAACAGGCTTTAAAGACCCTCCTGAGGTAAACATCCACACGGCAGACAAAGGCCAGGGTCTGAACAGAAAGATGAAACTGACTCTGACAGCTTCAACACTCCTTTGCTGTGCTGCTTACTCTGCACCCCTCCTGAAGTGTGGCTTTTCCAATGGAAATAAAGATATCAAGATACAAGGCTGCACTCCAAAGTGCTGCCATGGGGGCTTTCTAAACATTCAACCTCCACCTGTAAATGTCTCAGCTCTTGGATAAGAACTGAGATAAATGAGTAAAAAAGTACATTTGTGTGTTAATACTTGCTTTCAGACACAAGCATGGAAGCTCTGTCGAGTGTAAAATGACAGATGAATGAAAAGTAGGTTCCAGAGAAGCAAAGAATGTATGTGAAGGAAAGGGTTTACCTTTCTCGAGTGTGGCTTTTTCTATCAAATGCACACACGGACAGAGGAGGTGTGATGAGAGTACATGAATTGGAGTGATTCATCTGCTCTGTTTAACCACAACATGACAGCCTCTAGGCTTTCAAGCCTGCCAGCTGTTTTACCTTCAGCTTTAATAAACATGCAGGGCCATTACAGCTCATCTAGTTTTTGACACAAGTGTGACACACTTACAAGAGGACACTCTCCACTCAAGCTGTAATGTCTGGTTTTGAAAGTAGAAATATGAGAGGTTGTGCTGAAGGATGGAATGATGGCCGGGCCAAAAGAACCGGCTCTGCCCATCTGTTCATCTCTCACTCCTCTCTTCCACCTCACCTCCCTTGTCTCCCTAGTTTAGTGGAGAATGTGGACCGGCCACCGAGTGCCAGTGGAGGGAAGAAACACAGGGTGTGCACGGAGGAGCAGATGGGAAATATCAATGAGCTGGAAAATCCAGAGTACTACTGGGGTTTGTTCAAAGGAGGGGCTGGGATACTGGTGCCACAGCGCCCCCACGTGGACAAACGCAAATCTGATTCATCTGGGGAAGCTATTTTAGAGATTTACAGACTTTATTTGGAAAGTGGGTCAGCAAAGTGTGGTTTAAAAGGTAAACACTTTGAGCTAATCCTTCGCCCTCATGTCTGAATTTCTCAGCTGACGGATCTGCTAGTGTCAGCAGCCAGCCAGGCCAGACACTGCTGAGATGGGATTTCTACTCCCTAATGTCTTCTTTGGGCAAGATACATCAAATACAGCATCAGCATCATGTTTAATCAACAGCCTGAGCAGTGACGGTTTACCCTGTAGCATGGCTTAACACTACGATCCTGACTGAAAAAAACATCAGCCACCTGTAGTTTTGACAGATATTCTCATTTTCAATAAGCTGCTGGGGTATGGTACTAGTGCATCAGCAAAATCAGGTCCATTTTAAGAATCAACAAGACTGCCGAGTACTTACAAGGGATTTAATGAAAAAAAAAAATAAAAGGAAAAAAGATGAATTTGTGTATAAAAACAAAACACTTTATTACAATTAGGCTGAAAAAACCCAATGAAAACACAACTACTTTACAAGTACAAATGTTTTTCATTGATATTTACACTTTTCTTTTTTTTCTGACATCAATAAAAAAGACAATTTATGAGAAAACACAAAATACTAAAGTACATGTTTACAGTGTATTTGCTGCAATAAAAAACAAATGACTAAAGGAACGTGCATTATTCTCCATTCAGTATCTATAGACAACAAGGGAATTATACATAAAAGGGACTATTAATGAATACACTTAATCTAATGGACAGCTTCAGCCTCAGGTCTGTTGAGTAATAATATGATCAGCACTTCCAAGGCATGACTCGTCTGATCTCAACTGTGTTGGGCAGTTGTGGTAACAAAAGTAGGGAAATTTGTCGAACTGTTCTAATATTTTCCAAAAACATTCCACAATTTTAGAGAAGATGTTACGTGTTGATTCAGCACATCAAAATTATGGATCCCACCGGAATTACAAGCAGCAGAGTTGTGACTGATCTGCCAAACAGTGAGTCTGGGTGGGCAAAGACTTGGACAGATTCAAAACTGGTGTGAGGTAAAGGTTTTGGACATCAGTCTCTGCTGTGGGATTCATAAGCAAACTTCAGGACCCTTAACATCCTCCCTCACATGTACTACAGGTCCAGCGGATTGGGGTTCCTCTAGCCACTCCCCCCGCTGGGCTTGGCAGGGGTCTTGGCCCTGATGCCGCCCTGGCGAGCCTGGCCCTTGGTGGCCTGTTGGGGCTGGGCGGGCTGCTGCGCCGGGGACTCGGCGGCGGCGGTGGGGGCTGCAGCTTGCTGGGCGGGGCTGTGTGGAGGCGGAGTTTGGATCTGCGGTGAGGCGGCAGCGGTCACCACCTGCTGCTGGATGATCTTCTGCTGGACGACCTGGGCCGTTGCCGTCCCGGCAGGAATCATCTGCACCTGAGCAGAGGCGGATGTGGCAGCCTGCGTCAGGGCCACGGTCTGAGGCTGGATCTGAAGGGAAGCCACGAGAACAGGTTAAGTCCTGACATCTTCACACTGATTCATCATTGTGAATTTTTAAAAATCGGTATGTTTTTACTAAGACCTTACAAAAACTTCATAAATCCTACAGTGGCAAATGAGTCTCCACATTCTGTCAGGGTTTGCCTTCATGACACAGTGGTGGCAACAACCACAAAAAGCCATTAAACATGCCACAAAACATAAACAAAGAAAATGAAGTTATTTTTGTTTGTATTTATACCGTGTTACTCTTCAAGGACACAAAAAAAGAGTTTTTAGGACTGAAATACATTTGTGGTAAAAGTAACAATTCTGGTCACAGAAGCTGTCCTTAAGTTGGAATTTTAATTAAAAAGATCTTTTCAGTGTTATCGTAAAGATGTGCAAGGATCCTCTGGGATAACATCTTACAGAATGAATTAGATGTCCAGTCAGTAAGCAAAAGAATATCAAAGTAAACAGAATGAAATGCATATAAATTAAACTTAAAACTTCAACGTGTACTAATAAGCAGTTGATCCCTCATTCACAGTGATGTTTAAAGGAGTGATATTTTGCTTTTTTTTAAAACAGAATTATGCCTTTTCAAACATTTCCCTGTGGTCTACATAAACTGTAAATGCTCTGCTTGGGTCTGAATTCTTCATTAATTCAACTCCACAGGTCCATCTTCGACACTATTTCTGAGTAATGACACCAGAAAGGTGGTTTTGAGCGCTGGCCCTTTAAACACACATGACCCCACCCCCTCCAGGTTGTTGGCTGTGCTGCTCTGTTCCATTTAGCCAACACCTGAACATCTGAGGTAACTGGCTCAAGATTTGGACATATTTTCAGTTTGGACTACAACCGCTGCTGCTGACAAACAGTTATGTCGTACTCGGAGAAATGTTTGCCGGAAGTCTTGACCTTATATGTGCAAATGTCGTGACATAACTAGTTATAAAATATAACAAATTAAGAAGTAATTAAAACAGGTTGTAGAAATCCACTGGATTTTTGCCAAAATAAATATAAAGATAGCTTTGCAGTACCTGGAGGGTTCAAATTCAAACTGTATGAACTATTTGGGTCCAAATACACAAATAAATGAACCAAAGACTAATAAAAGTGGGTTTAGCTAAATATGAGCCCTTTAATGTTTCAACTGGAGTATGAAGGTAGTGACTGTGGATGTAAAGGTCTGATCTAACTCAGGGATGGACTTAACCTCACATTAAAGTGAACAGCTGTAAACGCGTTACCTTTAGGAACCTAAGAGCACCTACCTGCTGAGGAGACGACACAATCTGTTGAATATTGGCCACAGTTGGCTGCTGCTGCACTATTTGTGGGAGCTTAGTTACCTGATAAATGGAGTAAACAAGAAAATCTCCTATGAACACACAAGCCTATTATTTACCTGCAAATATTTAGTTTGCAGTAGAGGACTGAGGGTGATGATGTACCTGGATTTGTTGAGCTCCAGTGGGTTTCTGAGCCTGGGCGATGGATGTGGTAAAAAACTGAGTCTTTATCCCTGGTTGAAGCTGGGTGGTGGCTGCGTAGGTCACCTTCTGCTGTGGCTGCTGGCCTGCCTGCACTGTCACCTGCTGGGTGCTGATCTGTGGACCATAAACTCACTTCACTTAATCCTCATAATGAATTAAGTACTAGTGGAATAGATAGAGATATACCAGACTGACAAAGGCACACAATAAATCAGCATTGGGCAAAGTATACTATGTACGTGTACAGTATGCACTTCCTACCTACAACAGACGAGGCCAATCACCAAGTACTGGAGATCCACCACTTACCTTATTACATTAAAAATAAAAGCTCTAAACATATATGTGACTGAACTTAATCACTCAGAGGATTTCACAAAGAGGAAATTCATAATACCTTGCAGTTTCATTCATGTCACATTTAGTGACATATTTATGCTGTCATTTGATTCTAGTGAAATATCAATAACGTTCAATGTTATGTTAGTTTTACAAAAATAAATATATAACAACATGAACAGGTCACCAAATGAAACAGACCACAACAGTTAATAATAGATTTCTTCAAATGTAAAAATTGTCGAAAAGAAAAATGTATAAAATAAGGCCAGCTGTTGAGATATTTCGATCTGGAAATGCTACACACTGTGTTCTTGTTCTGTTTGTTGACGTTTTAGACAGTTGGCCACATGAAAACCAGTGAATCTGTCAGTGAATGTTTACCTTCTGCTGGACAGTTGCCTGTGCTTGCTGGGGCTGCCCTGCCTTCTGCTGGGCTGCAGCCGCTGCCTGAACCGCTGCCTGCTGCTGCTGCTTCTTCATCTGAAGCAGCTGCTGAACCTGCATCTGGGGGAAGGATGACGTCAGCACAGGCCCGCCTGGAAAAGATGAGGAAGAATTACGGAATGGAACTTTAGGATGTATTACATGCGTGGTGATTGATATATATTGTTAAAGTGATTCAAAAAGCCTAACACACCAGTTTTCTGTGCTTGGCCAATAGCCACACTAATGCCTGCTACAGTCACTGGTAGAGTGGTGACACCAGCAGATGAGACCACAGCGGGCACAGAAACCACAGGAGGCTTGGTGAGGGTCACCTGAGCTGTCTGAGCTGCCTGGGCCTGAATCTGGCCCTGAGCTTGCACTCGGGCCTGTGAAAGGAAACAACAGGATTAATGCTGCAACGATGGGAACCACAAACATTCCGAGAGAGGAGAACATGGCAGGTAAAACTATAAAAAGTATGACTGGACTGAACACATTTTTGGTCAACAAACATCATGTCTGTTGAATGGTCAATGTAAGCTAACATAAGTAGAGACAAAGTATTTTGTAAGAAGGCAGATTTTCTGAGTAAATCAGGAGCTTACCAGTCTGGCCACCTGCAGATTGGTCACGGTGGTTCCTGTCAGTACAGCTCCGGGTCTGGGTGCTGCTACAGCCGCCAGCTGAGGACTGGCCTGTGCAGCCTGAGCAGGTTGCACCTGGGTGGCCTGTTGAGCACCTGCAGCCTGTTGACCTTGTGCTGCCACCACCGCTGCAGCTACCTGCTGCTGCTGTTGCTGCTGCTGCTGGAGCTGCAATTTATGCTTGTGCATCTTTAACAACTCCTACAGACAAACATATCACCAAGTTTAAAATACATGCAAAGTATTTCATCATGTTGTTTCATTTGACAGGTTAAATTTGAAAGGTTATGCAATTCTGCCATTACTGTGTCAGCAAAAGAACATGTCATAAACCTCTTAATAGTGTCAGAATTACATCCAACTTTATGGATATTATACATAAATTTGCATTTTATTGAACATTTGTGAAAAAAAACACTGCTGGGGTACCTGGGATTTGCCTACAGTTTTGATCTGAGGGGAGGCAGCCTGCTGTTGCTGCTGCTGTTGTTGATGCTGTTGCAGTTGTTGCTGCCTCAGCATCTGCAGGTGGGCTTGAGTGAGAGGCTTTCCTTGTTGCAGTGACATACCTGTAGCTGATAGAGGAGCCAACTCATCAGTTCAGTGACCATTTTACTGAAGAAAATTGATTAATGTTCAGTTCATTTAGTACCTGGAGTGACCTGAGGGACCAGTGGGCGTGTCTGTGATTGCACTGGGCTCAGAGTGGTAGAAACTACAGTAGTTGCTGTCACTGGGGTAACGGCTCGAACACCCTGCCCTGTAGCAATGGCAACGACTTCAGCAGGAGCAGCAGCAGCTGTAACAGCCCTCTGTTGGGCGTGGACTACCTGGGCTCCGGCTGCACCAGCAGGCTGGATCAACAAAAATAACACAGTGATCAAAGGCTCCAACCACAGAAACAACCACTCTGTCTATATGGAGACACCAGGTGTGTAATCTACTTCATGCCAATGCAAAAGCAATTAGTGTAATATGAATTCCTCTCAGTCAGTATGTGGTTAAGTACAGCCAGAGTGGCAGTGCTAAAGAAACGTGACTCACAGACAGGGTGCCTGGTATGACTGGAGATGCCAGGCGTTTGTTGGCCTGGAAGGGACTTGGAGGAACTCCAGCTACTGTGTTCACAATCACATTTCCTGCTACGGTGGCTGGATGAAACAAAGATAAATGAGTTATACACTACAACATCAACAGCTCAGTAATGAGAACTGTGTGTGTGTGTGTGAACATACCAGCCTGAATGGTTGTGCCCACAGTTGCATTTTTAATGGCTCCAGCCTGGAAATCATGAATTGTATATTAGCGCATTGAGCTTTTTCACTGCATTGTTTCCGGTAACACAACAGAACATGCTGAAAGATGTTTTGATTCTTACCAGAACAGCTGCATTGGGAACAGCGGCAGCACCAGCCACTGCAGCAGCTTGAGGGACCTGAGCCTGAGTCTGTCCAGCAGCAGGAGCCTGGGCTTGGCCCGGTGCAGCTTGGGCCTGGGGGGTCCCAGCCTGCTGCTGCTGGGCCAATTGTTGAGCTTTCTGTTGCTCTGCAAGGGCCTGTAAACAATGGCAAATAAAGCGTAAGGTCAAAGACAGAACAACTGAAATATTTCATTACATATAAATACCAAGGAACTTTTGGGCCTATTCCTGTTACTTTTATTCCTTACATTTTATTGAAGAAAACCATGTCCCTTGTCTTATCGGGGCATCCACTGATTTTAAGAAGACAGTAAATATGTAAACCACACTTCGACACTGCAGGGCCGATGTACTTGGATAAAACAGCTATACTAATTGACTAGTATTTGTTTTTGCCTTTGCAAAGTCATGTAGGATGACATTCCAACCAAAATATTCTTAAATTTCAAAATTTCTTAAATTAGTTGATATTAAGACCTACATTATTCTAATAACATATAGAGTAAATGGATCTTGAATGCTGCTGTCTACATTTAGTGTGTATGTCAGTTGAAAAATGCCAGCCTAATCACCTTTTTCTCCTTGGCTATCCTTTCTGCACGCTGTGATGCAACCTGAATGGGAGGTAAGGGCTTGTCGTAGCTGATCCCACTAGGAGAAAAATATTGAACAATGTTAGCACTTTTTCCTTTTTTGATGAAAATTACAAAAAAACATCTAAATATACCTCTCTGCCAAAACTGAGGCATGTTTGGGATTCTTCTGGAATGGGTTCATACCCAACCTGTAAATATCATGAAACAGGGTCACAGGATAAGTGCAAAAGCTTTAACAAATACCTGTTTATTAATTCATTACAAAAACATTTGTGCTCACAGTGGTTTGATTGGTGGACTCCTCTTGCTGGCAATGATTTTCATGAGTTCAAAGCGACTGTTGTAGAGCTGAATATGAGTTGCATTGTCATCCTGTGTGTAGATCTGACAAGTCCGTAGAGGACGGCTGTTCTTAGACTGCAGGTGGACACAATAAAAAAAAAAGTCAGCACAGGATGTAAGGACAAAGAATCTTATCAGATACACAGACCAATATAGATTACCTTGTAAATGCTCTTGGTTTTCTTCTTAGGGTTTGCCTCATACACCAACTGAAAATAGTGACAGATGAATATAAAAAGGACCAATCATTATTATGACACTTGGTAATTTGTATGTTACATTAACAGAATATAAAACCTTTCCTAAAAAAAATGCACCAAGCAATTCATCTCTCACAAATGTAGACATAATTTAGTTAGAACAGTAGTGACACCACATTACCTTGCCCTCTTCTCTGGGAATGATGACATTCTCATAACGGTTGCGGCACTGTTTGGGTGAGCGGTAGATGCGACTGCAGGAGTTCACCACATCACTTACCAAGTCCCAGTTAGGTGTGTGAGCAGGAGATACAATTGTCAGATTTAGAGGCAGCTCCAGCAGCTGCTTCACAGCCTGTGGGGCAGATACACATTCTTAACTCATTTCACCAATGACATGCCATTTCATTACAGTTAAGTGAAGACCACAGTGAAAGGTGATAAGTGGAATTAGTACCTGAAGCAGTGCCCAGTCCTCACTGATGAGCCACTCTGGATTGTCCTGACCAGCTTCCATGGCAGGTTTAACCAGCGAGGGTAGCGGCTTGGCGAAAGGTGCTTGCTGTTTGAGGGAGAAATTCTTTTTCTGATCCTTCCCCTCGCGGCGAACTTTCAGCATACTGGCCTTTTCGAAAAGGGAGCGTGGTGGAATGACCGTCTCCCCGTGACCCTTCTTCTTCTTTCTAGCTGCTGCTGGACAAACATATATCAGTAAGAAGCGCGATACCATGCCACCCTGCAAGAACATTTTAACAAGATAGATTATGCATTTGTTGAGATAATTTCACATTACCAGAGGGGTCCATCTTGAGTCTCTTGTGCTCCTTACGGATATAGATAGGAGGCAGCTTGGACTCCGGCATCGGTGTGGTATCATACATGAGACACATCACAGAGTCAATATATATGTCATTGTCGTCCTGTGGTGGTGTCGGGGGAGTCCAAACCTGTGGGGAAAAGTCACAAGTCAGAACGGAATAGGAAGGCAGTAGGACTTTATGTGTGTTGACACAAATCCGTGGAAGCAGGAGGAGAATAATAAAGTTTCATATTGTCCACAATCTCATGCACAATACAAGTATTTGTGGCAAAATTTACTAAATAACTTTACACAGTCACACACTTCTCAAAAAGCATGAATTCTCTCTCTCTCTCTCTCTCTCTCTCTATTCAGTTTCACATATCTTTTTTTCCCCCCACTTGGGTTACATTTGTTGTCTTACCGGCATGATTTCTGTGTGGCCATCTTCTGTGTCAAACACATACTCCTGTTAAAAAGCAGAGGAAAAGAGAATGTGAGACAAGTGCAACACAATCAATACACCATTTCATCATACTGGATGAGCCAAAAATCACAACAGCCACCCACCATGTTGTAGGCATCCTCTCTGGTGTAGGTGAAGAGATCTTCATCTCCATCCATCATCTGCCTCTCCTCCTCCTCCTCTTTGAGCTTTTTGAGCTGCTGCAGCTCCCAGCCTCTTTTAGAGCACTCTAAACGCTCCTGAAGAAAGCAAAACACAGAAAATTAATCAGTCAAATTCGTCAAAAAATTACAAATAAAAAAAATTGTTACATAAATTACCTTGAAAACAGTTTCATCATCACTGACATGGAGGTACTCCAGGTAATGCAGGGCATACCTTTCAATTGGTGTGAGCTGTTTGAGGGAGAAGTGAATACAGTTATACATTTAAGATGTTTTTTCCCAATTTGTACTATTTCTTCTCTACATAAAATGAGTAACTGTACCTGTTCCATGACTGCATTAAGCTCATCTATGTGAGCAGGTTCTTCTTTAGCTTGGCTCTCGGACTCCTGGTCATCATCTGTCGCCTCATTGTCTGCTAAATTTGTTTCTTTCTGCTCTTCCTTTTCTGGAAGGGCATCTAGATTTATGCTGTGGAGAGCCTGGATGTAGGGTCTAGCCACCCTGGGAGAGATGGCCTCAGAGGCTGATGGCTCCTGGTGCAGAACTACAAACTCCTCCACCTTCTCTCCTGATCCTGCCTCCACCTCAAACAGATCCTGGATTGTCCGCTGTAAAAAAACAAACAAAAAAAAGTGTTCACCTTAGTAACTGCACTGAAAGCTGTGAAAAGTACAATAGTTCTGAACAGACAGTGTCTAGTCCACCACTATGATCACTTAATGCCTACATACAAAAAGGCTTTCGTACTTTAAGGGACTACAGACAAATGATGTTACCTGTGTGAGGAAAGCCAGGGTATAGTCGGTGCCCTGGGCAGCCACCTCTCTGATGAGGTCCTTGGTGCCATTCTTCAGCAGCTTCTCCTCAATGGAGTTGCCACTCTCCAACCTGGGCAACACACAAAATGTTACCAAAACTAACACTAACAAGTCCTTTCATATTAATTCTCACAAAATAAAAATTACATATAGAGTTTTCCATGTACAGAAAAATTAAAACAAATAGAAAATTCACCTATAAATGTGTATGTCCTTGGAGCGTCCAATCTTATCACACCACTCCTGGGTGCGGGCGTCCATGCTTGGATTTAAGTCTGTGTCATAGAAGATGATGGTGTCTGCATCAAACACACTTCCAACTGCAGAACAGCAGCGGTTTGTCAGGATGCTGCAGAAAATCTGTCTGTTTCGGTTAAACCTCTTCATATTCTCCTGCAAAGAGAGGACACAAAGAGCATGAACAGACTGGCTTATAAGTTTTTCTACATAAAATTTCACTTATTTCTTGCACATTCCTTGTCCTGCTGCTTAAGCTGTGTTTCATGTACATTAACAGTGTTATTATATCCATTTCTTTAACATGAAACAACCAAGTCCCCCTCTGGGCTACTACACCTGTATGTTAGCTTTATCATTAATGTGACTGTTATGACAGCCACATACAGACACCAAGTAGTCTGTATGTTTTCTTTCCTACAACACCAACTGGCAAAGTTAAGTGATGTAAGAGTAAGAGGCTGTGCATTCAACAGGTTAACAAAGTCATACAGACGCCTTTAAAAGAAAATGACAGCGGCAGACGAGTTAAACATGGAAATGAAAAATGCTTAATCCCATATGCTTATGTCTGCTTCTCGCAAAGCCCTGGAAGGAATAAAAATCCACCAAGGAGGGAAGAGAAAGCAATATGTTTTGTCCCCATGTTAAGCCGGAATTCTGCATTGACACTGGGAGATCCCGGTGTTAGATGGGGAGGTACACAACATATGGGTATTATGTGAATATAGTTAATACTGAGGACAAAAGTAGCAGAGGGATTACTTAGAACTCTTGAATTAAACAATTTCTTGGTTCGTAAGTGGAACACAGAGAGAGAAAAAACAAAGACTTTTGGTCTTTATGGCATATAAATACCAAAATCTGTCTATATGTGACTGGATTAATTGCTCCTTGTTAATTAAATATTGTCACATTTTTGTACATTCACTGTTATGTGTCATGCAAGTAACAGCTTTTGACTTTTAATAAGACCAAATATGGCATGTCAGTGTCATTTTAATTAGCGGTTATTTTACCTGTCTTTCACCACGAGTAAAGTGTTCATCCACACGAACATACGTGAGCTGCCTGTAATCAAGGAAGGCTTCCAGGATGTCTAACATCTTTACCATCTGTGTGAAAATGAGGACACGGCGGCTCTCGGACCTTAGCTTCTGCAGCAGAATAGCAAGTGCTTCCAGTTTACCTTCACGAAAAAAAAAAACAAACATCCAAAAGCAAAGTCATCAAGCAATCATTAGACACTTGTATTTTGTCGTGTAATTAAGGGAAGTTTTTTTATTTGTTTTTTTTTTACATTTACAGTGACTGAGAACACAGAAGTTGAGCAGGAGATGTGTGCTTTTAACTTTAATGTATGTTATGCTTCTCAGTCACAAATGTTTGTAACTCATAATACAGCATATTTACTGGTGCAGGACAGTTGTGTAAAATCCTGCCGGGCTAACCTGAGTCCATCTGCATTAGCTGCTGGTCAGGAAAAGGGAGCAGATGCCTAGAAGCAAACTGGTGGATGTCAGCACTGTGAGAGGAAGAGGCCTCCTGTAGCTGACGGTGAAGAGACTTCTGCTCCAGTCTGTAGGGAACTGAGGGATTGGCTGCATAGAGTTGAGGAGGTGGTGCTACAGCTGCAGGCACCACACAAGTCAGCCTGAAAGGTGACAATAGTAGATTTTACTACAGGCATTTGTACAATGAACTTAATGGATTAAATTTTGAAATAAAGCACTTTGAATTATGATAAAAACACTAAGTCATTAATGATTCCATAACAGTGCTACTTATGCTGCATAAATGTGAGTTTTATATGCTCAACTAACACATTCTTAATGACACACAATACATGAATTTAATCAAGGTACATGCTCGGTCTAATGCTGAATTAAAATACCTCTGGATAAGACCGTTGGCAGCCTCAAGACGATCTTTGACAGAGAGCAGAGTGGAACGCAGTGTTGTCGTCGTTGCTATGCAGGTATCCTGAGCCCTCAGGCAGCTCTCTCTGCCCACCCACCTCCAGCCTCCAGCAGTCAGAGCAGAGTGAGCAGGTTCTGGCTTCACAGTGCAGGCCTGCAGCAGGTCGGACCCATACAACACTCCACGGCTACAGCGGCGCTCATTAGCTTCAAACAGGCGGCTTAAACGCTCCTTGGTCTGTTGGGTCTTTTCTTCAGACGACTCCTGAATATAACAGCAGAATTTTCACTTGATACTGTCTAATGATTTGACTTGATGATTTGCAAATTGAAACTGATTGCAAAACAGCCTTGCTCTGAAGTAAAATACTGACCTGTGGACCAGAAGTAGCTCCAGTTGTGGGCTTCGTGGAGGCTGGTGTTGCATTAGTAGTCACACCCGGTGCTACAACAGACAAGAGAAGGGTACATGTAATCCACTTGTAATAACAGTGTTCCGTCTACATACAAGAATAAGGCAGCATTTTGAACCATAAAAAAAACATACAAATTGAAGTAATTTTCACAGGAATAATAAATAACTGTGCAAGAAAAAATGAGAGATCTTATAACTGTGAGGTGGAGTCACCTTGTTGAAGCTGTTGGGGAGGATGAGGTGCGGTAGGGGTGGTTGAGGCGTTGGTGGCAGGAACAGTTTGCGGCATTGTCTGCATTACCATGGATCCTGGAGGCCTGATGATTTGCTGTCCTGGAGTTGACACAATCTGCAGGATATTGCCTAAAACATAAATTTGACAAAATAAAGTACAAGTGTACGAGATGTATGGGTTCTTAAAATCAACTGTTATAGGACTTCGTTAAACAAAACTGTTAAATAAATTTACATTAAATCTTATCCAAAATATTTGTACACAACCATGGTCAATAGACATTTAACCATTTAGTGTCAGCTGCTGACAATGAGAAAGCAGAGAAGAGCATGGCTGAAATGCTTTCCGTGTTGACATGATGTTACACAGAGACATAACATACAGAATTTTTTATTAATGTCTACAAATGTGCCAATATGGGATGATTATTGAGGGACAAGACAATACAATGAAATTCTCAAAAGGACACAAAACATATACAAATAAAGAATATGAAGAGAATGATGGTAAGAAAAAGTGTGACAATGGGATGTACATTACCGAGTGTACCTTGAAGCTGTAAGGGCTGTCCAGTGGTGAGCTGACGGAGCTGGCTGGGAGACAAGGTAAACTTGTTACCCTGAAACTGCAGAGTGACAGGAGTCTCGGGCTGAGAGATTCGAGTCTGACTGCCTGCTATTTTAGCCAGCTGGGCTATTTTCACCACATCTCCACCTTCAATAAGACAAAACACGAAAAACACTCAATTGAAAATAAGATTAAAAAGAAGTTAAAAAATGACTGACATTTTATAACTACAAATAAATAATAATAAAAAACAAACAAAAAAACCCAAAAAACATTGCATCAGTTAGTTAAAGGGTGAAAAAGATATTTCAACATGCAGAACCAGGGTGGGTTAATCAGTGGAACGGGCGCAGCCACCCTCCACAACAGAACCATAGCAACTTGCATTTTAACAAACCTTGAAAGGGAAAGAATATGGCTAAAAGGACAGACCTCAGGTGAGACAGAGAGCCTGAAGTATACACATACAGAATGTTAAATAATGCACTTGACTGTCTTTTCAAGTTTTCATCAAGAAATTTAGAGGGAAAAATATTCTACTGATAATTGCTTACTATTCTCACCCAGCTATTGGACCCCTCACTTTTCCTATCTAATAGAGGTATCAACATTATTTTAATACCATAATCATTACAAGGGCATTCTTTTGGTTTGGCGAGTTGACATAATTTTCAAGGATAAACACTGAGATTTGCAGACCTCACTAAGTGTTTCATTTCCAGCTTTTATGTTGTTGAATGTTGAATATACATTTACAGGGTTACTGTAAGTGAATGCATTAGGCACAAATGTGATTTAAATACAGGCAGACTTTCAATAAAATTATGTTTTGAAGAAAAAGCATTGCACAATGGTAAAAAAACAGCTCAAATTAATGTGTGTGAATTTACTTCTTAACTATTTGACACCAAGTAGACTAGCTGTCAGAAACAGTGACAGCAACACATTGTTACTGTGTAAATGCAGCGAAAATACAGTCAAGTGTTCTGTTTCTGCACGTAATGTATTAAACTTTAACCAAACATTCACTAATTGGAGACGATCTTTAAAACATGTAATTAGAATTCTTTTTAAAAGCAACCTGAGCTTCAAAACAAAAAGACAAATGTTTTGATAAAACAAATACTAAAATAAACCCCTTTTAATATATTCAAATATTATCATTGAGAAGGTGTCTCTGTTCACATTTGAGGCAAAAAGGGCAGACAAATTATGGGACCACCTCCCCATGCTTTACGGTGATACTCAAGTGAAACCATAACATTAGCAAAGAAAAAAACTGAAACAACCAAAGCTTTGGGGTTTCTTCCTGCAGATGGGCTGATGCAAGAGATAACAGAATATTAGTAAACTGGGAGAAAAAAAAAAGAGTCAAAGGAAGGGGAGGATATAATAATTAAGTTAAATACTGCAGTGACATGGCATAACATAACTGAGTTGTTCATAGTGTACATGCAGGTTTTGAGAAAGAAACTGGGGAATTGCTGAGGCTGTGGAGATGCTGCTGATATGGCTTTAGATGTGATTTCAGGGAGCCAATTTTTTATTAATTATTTTTAGTTGGCTCACTTTTGATACATGGAACCAAAATAGACAAAATTCTGAAACTGCTGCATCAGTGCTACCATAAAATAAGGTATGCAAATGCAGTTTGTTTGCAGGCACAAATAAAAGTCAACCACATATCAGCAGTGCCCCAAGTGAAGGCCTCAGTTCAGAGCAGCCCATACTGCTGTGCCAGAGGTGGAGGGGAAATGCTGAAAGGGACGGAAGGGGAGGCCACTTACTAGGCAACCGTGCCTGGGCCTGAGATGTAAGAACCAGTCTCTGGGACAGTAAACTGGGCTGGATGGCATGGCTGGGGGCTAGAGCTGGCCTGGCGACTTGTGCTATGCCAGGCTGGCTGATGGGAGCAATTGATCCCACTACTGCACCAGCCAACGTCTGGCCCAAGGCCACAGGGGTAGCCCCCAGCACATGCTGCCCAAGGCCACTGGACCCAGAGGATACAGTGGAGGCGGCAGTGTTGTTGCTGCTGCTGACAGTAGAAGTAGTCTGGGCTCTCTGAGTAGCTGTTCCAACCACTGTGAAGTACAAGGCAATTGGGCATGGGACTACACATTAGGGGCAACCCATTTTTAGTTCAATCATTATCAGAAGGTTTCTTTCAAATATTTACTAAGACATGGTGGGCCAAAAAAGCAAGTAGGATTAGGGATGTTGTTGAAAGGTCTAACAACTTTAACCTGTACGACTCACAAAAAGTATATCACCCACAAATAAGATGTGTTAAAGCAACAGCAATTTTGTGGGTACATTTAGTAGAAGTGAAACTTCATTAGTAAATGTCTTTTGTCTGCAGCTCCTCATTTCAGAGACTGACTATAATTATTGTTATCATTATAATGTACTTCCTAAGAATATTATTATCATAAATAGGATGCCTCTTTTTTAACTTGAGTGAGGTGAATTACAAACATTAACTGCTGCTTTAAGATTAAAAATTTAAAGTATGGACATTTTAGAAACATAATTATACAACCCATCAGTGGCCTGTGCTTTGCTGCTATTACAGAGCAACAATTGTTCATCCCACCATCTGCAGAGATGAATTCATCTGTACAAATCAATTGTGTGAACAGTTAAGACTTGAAGGATCAATTGTCTAAGTGAGGGCACAGCAGGGAGACCTGACCATTAAAGTCTGCAGCATGGTGCACAAAGATGTACACACTGTAAAACGTGCTGCAAATAGAACATGATAATGTGGTCAAGGTCAATGATTTTTTTAATGCATGACATTTTAAATCAGGTTCATTAAAATCCAAAACAGCATCACTACCATGCAGCATAACATTGTAAAATGCAAACATCACAAACAAGGCAACACCAGTATAAGACATTAGATGAAGACACCAGCAAAATAGCAGTAGTATGAAGGCTATAACAAACTCTTTTGGATGTTAGGTGACACCAGTTGGATGACATCTAAGCTGCTGTGGAAAAACTAACTTCCCTGTCATTGCCAGAACGCTGCCTTTAAGCATGATCATACCATGAGCGGTGGCTGTTGTAATTCCAGTGGTGACAGGAGATTTGCCCCTGGCCTGTGGTGCTTGGGTGGTGGAAGCAGAGGTGGTTGTAACAGAAGTGCTCAATGGAGGACGCTGGGCTGCTGGAGTTGTGATGGAAGCCAAACGACCGTCAGGCTTTGTCCCATACTGCACTGGCTGGAACAACCTAAAATCAGAAACAATAATTGATTAAGTGGTGTCAATGCTAATATAAACATCAATGTTACAATATTAGGTCTCATTTTTAGTGCAACAAGTGAAAAAGTAAAAGCCTACTAATAACCCTGCCCGGTCACACAACACTTTGCCCTCCTGCTCACTGATACTCTGCCTACCCAGGGATTCATTTTGACTCTTAACTTTTGATCTTTTTAAAAACTTTTCAAAAATTTGTAAAAAAAAATGCAAAAATTGAGAGAAAGGCACATGCAAAGAACATGTGTGTGAAATTTGAAAAGAACTGGATGAATAAAGTTCAAGAAAACAGTTGAACAAATTAAGATAAAATAAAAAAAAAATTTAAAAAAATTTATATATATAAAAAAAAATGCCAAAATTTAGATTCAGCCATCAAACTGTGCACCACACCTCTCCTAGTGGTGAAGAACATGTGTGTGAAATTTTAAAAGAATCGGGTGAATAGTATCCAAGAAATGGGATGGACAATAATCTTGGATGGACAGAAAGAATTCATGGTAGATCTATACACCACCCCAGGTGGTATAATAATAATAATCAAAAAACAGTCCTACCCCCACACATCAAATACTAACCTCATAGGTTTTATTGGGCATGGTTTGGGTCGAGGTGGTGGATCTGGACTGGAATACAGCTCCTCTATGAGCTGCTGTGAAACCTTTAGTTTTGGTACTGCCTCCTCAGTCTGATATCGAGTCAACTTGTTCTCATTGTTGATTAAATCAAATATGGACATGTTTGCAATCTGTAAAGAGAAACAAAGGGAAGACAACAAAAGAGGTTATAATTGCTTATAATTCTGATATCAACAGTAATTATAATTAAAAATAAGAAAATAATTGAAATACATAATACAAATACTTAAAACAAGATAATTCTTGATAACCGCTTTATCATTTTATATGTAGTACTTAAGGTTTTTTTTTTTGTACAATGGAATGTAAAGCACAAGTGTGTACCTCGCTTGGGTCATTCTGCAGTGCTCCCAGCACCAAAGATGGGACATTATATTGTAAAGTGGAGCAGAAGTAAGAGCTGTTTGTCTCTCTGGGTACCACCAAGTCTGGGTGGTTACATACTCTCTGCAACTGCATCAAAACTTGAAGCACACTAACAAAATGACCAGTTTTCAGTGCCTCCTGGGTCCTGCATAAGCAAATTCAGATAGAAAACAAAGTGAGGAAAGCATTAAAAAAAATTAAAGGAGACCTTATTATAAACATTAATACATCTGATAATGTGGTAGCATCATTCAATGCTGCAAATATATCAAGCACAACTTTAGGTACAAATTCTAGTATAACTTAATATCTTTGGCCAAGTTCAGAATGACTTCTTATGGCCTAGAGTGAGTTTGCACATCCCAAATCTACACATACTGCAATAATACAGCTTTTTCACAGCCTCATTTTACTGGTTTCAAAAAAGGCCTGTTTAGAATTCAAAATTTCATAGATTCAGTACATTCATTACAGATTCAGTCAGTAATTATTAAAAAATGACAAATGGTTAATTAGTTTGTTTGGTTTTTTTTTTCTGATATATGACTCTATGGCATAGTGTATATCTTGAAACTGCAGCTATTATATGAGTAAATCTCACCCAGACTGAGTGAGGATATCTTCATACAGGCTCTTCTGTCTGCTGGAGAGGCGGCACTTCAAAATATGCTCATACTTCTTGGGTAGTTGTTTCTCTACGTCCCTTTTGGAGCGTCGCAGGATGAAAGGCTGGATCATCTATAATACAAAATTTACATAAATATTATACATTTATGGATTTCAGATGAGGGGATTAACCTCCTGAGACCCAGGAAAGTAAATGTTCTGGCTTTTTTAAATAATTGTCTTGATTGGAAAAACCATAATACAACACTTTTTCAGATACAATTTTTATTTTTTCATTTTTTTATAGAACGTTCTTTGCAGTGGACAGGATTTTTTTTCTAAGTAAAGCTGTGAAACTCTTGTCATTACAGAAGACAGAAAGGCATTGCTGGGTCTCAGGAGGATATATAATGTTTCTGAACTCTACAATGGTTCATGGAAAAATTTCCATGGGCTTCACACTCACCCTGTGCAGTCGAATGACCAGTTTGTGGCAGTAGTCCTGGTTCTGGTCTGTTCCTGCCTTGACGGGGAAGTCGGAGTAAGCTCTGGTGATTCCTGGCAACAGAAAGTGGATCATGGTCCACAGCTCCTTCAGAGTGTTTTGTAGAGGAGAGTTGATGAGGAGGATTCTCTGTTCACTGAAAAACACAAGTAAATATATCACCTCAGCTGCATTACAGTCACCTTTGGTCATTACCAGACACAAAAAATATCAAAAAGTGATCCATCTAAATTAAAGGATAAGATTTCATGAGCTTAAAAACATAAGGATGACAAACTGCTGCATTCATGAGATAATTTACCTTCTGAGAGCAAAAACTGTTTCCCAGTGCTTCTCAGTCATGTTTTTGATGAGCTGAACCTCATCCAAGACAAGGTGCCTCCACCTCCTCCTCAGAAAGTGGCTCTGGTCCTTCATCAGGAGCTTGTAAGATGTCACACACACATGGAAGCTGTTGACATCCCCCCACCACTGTAAATAAAAGATCAAATAACAAGTTATCACATATACACACACAAAGTCTTCTGGATTTAGTACCATCAATATATGCATGTTTTTAAAATACAGCAAAAATTACCATTCTCTTAGATCTGCGCTCCCTTTTGTCCCCAAGGTACAGAAGGATCTTAAGGCCTGGACACCAACGCTTGAACTCCACCTCCCAACTTAATAACTTGGATGTCCTCACCACAATGAGATGGGGTCCCCAGATGCCTGTGGAAAAACACAATGTCTTTATGATATTTACCCTTAGAAAATGATAGCAGTTAAAAAATTCAGAATTAAACATGTTAAAACAGATGTTTGACAGACGTACCCTCTTGGCCAGCTAAGTGAGCCATGTAAGCCACAGTCTGCACAGTCTTGCCGAGGCCTGTCTCGTCAGCTAGGATGCCATTGAGGTGTTTCTTGTGTAGGTTTACCAGCCAGTCCACACCAATCTGCTGATACTCTCGCAGTGACCCATGTAGTAGAAAAGGAGCTGGGCTGCGGGACTAATATATGAGATCAGTTATGAAATCTTAATTATACCACCTTATTTGTGAGTGTGTGCATGTGTGTTTCTTACTGAGGAAGTGGTCCTGAAACTCCCCTTAGGCAGGATAAGTTCTGTAGATGCAGCTACTTCAGCAATGTCTCTAGCAGGTTTCCCATCAGAGTCAGAGGAACTGGTCTTGTCAGTTCCTCGGTACTGTTCCACACTGAGCAGAGAGTCAATTAACACTGCTTCAGGTGGACTGGCCTCAGGACACTCCATCTCTGCAAGAAAAAATAAAAAATAAGCTATTAAAATCAAACTATTTCCATGCAGACTTTAAAGCATTAATGCTACCAAATGAGGTATGGCAATGAGTGTGACTTGTATTTGTAGAATACAAAAGCACCTTCAGCCTCTTCCATGTCTTCTTCCTCCTGAGGACTGGGCTTTGGCCACTCAAAGCCATCGGCGTAGGCACCAGCATACTGTTTCACCAAAGCATCCAAAGGCATCTCAGCTAAGAACAAAGGATACAAAAGTCATTTAAGCTATCAGCACACACAAGCACATTCAAATAGGGTATACAATACAAATTAAATGGATCACTAATATGTATCAAATATATTGCTTTAATTGAAGAAAACAAAAGGAGATATTTTCAATACTAATGTGAACTCAAATAAGACGTATATTTGTGTATTAAACTTCTTGCAGCTTTTATGTTTCTTAACTATCAATCAAATAATTTGGTTATACTGTGGGAGAAACATATTAGTAATGAGACTACTCTAGGCAGCATACTGCTAATGTAATGTCAAATTATGTATGCAAGCTCACACTGAAGTCTTGTTTACTGATAACCTAAAAATACTGTAAGCTGTACACTTCGAATATGTGAAAATTGGAAGTAGCATAAATTGTTAATTTCCTCTCTTTCAAAGACACCTTTCAACACATGTACAGACAATCTATAAAGTAAGTAAATACCATCTTTGGCAAGGTCAACCAGTTCTGCTTTATGGTCTGCTTCATCCTCCATTGCTTCCTGTTCCTCTATGGTGCTCTCTTCATCTGGGACTTGGAAAGAAAAGTCAAGCAATGAACAGCTGCAAATGCCTTAAGAGGGTAAACAGTATGTACAGCACCGACTACTCAGGCTTCCATAAAGATCTAGATTAAACTCTCTACAAAACAACCCTTAAAAGGTGATACATACCATCTTCATTAACCCAAGATGAACTTGGTTTTCTTTTTCTACTTGAAGTGGCCACCACCTACAA
>JAPQRP010058674.1:0-22584 GCA_037367295.1 Apogon hyalosoma | reverse complement strand
TTATTATTATTATTATTATTATTATTATTATTCCAAAGCATTTTTAGATATATGAAGTCCTGCAAATGAAAATCTTGCTAAAAACGCTTGTTGGGTGGCATAAAGAAGTAAACCATATTGTGTTGTGAACCTTGACCTGACACCAGTGACCCTAAACTGAACCTCACCAGGGTTCAGAGGGTCATCACAGGGTGTATTTTATGGGGTAGGGTTTGTTTTTCAACCGAGGAGGAGTTTCACTGTGAGAGACATTTTTTTTATTCATGGGGTCGTAACATTTCCTGTAGGCTGAAAACAAGTATACAAGTCTCGAGTAAAAATAGTAGGCTACTACATAAAAGAACACACACACATACACACACACACAAAACACATGAACGCAACTCACAAAAATTCGTAATTCACCACAGATCCACTTTAAGCCAGCATTGCGTAAGGGGAAAGAAATGTCAGTCTCAAAAACAATAGTGAAGATGAACTTTCTGTTTATTACCTAAAGTTTCATGAGTGTTTTCAATACTATCAGTAAAAAAAAATCTGTACGTGTTCTCTCCCTGGTGGCTCTTGCCGTGGCTTTTCTTGGCTCCTGAAAGGCTTCACTGTGAGGATCAACATTTCTTACCACGCACTCTAGCACCCATCCCACATATGAAAAAAAGTGAATCTTGATATCTACATCACATGGTTTATTTGACGTTCTGATAGACTAGTCATGGTAGTGCTATGAAAGAAGGACCAGTGAAACAAAAAGTAGCAGAGTGAGTGTTGTTTTTCTGCTCTGTATGTTCTCCATTATCTTTTCCAAGTACACAGGTTCCTGAAACTTGTGCAGACAGATGGAGCGGTTATGTTACAGTCTGCTTGGTGTTAAGTGAAAGATGTGTCGAGGGATACAGCGAGCCACCAGCGTTGGCCTTAGGAGGCCCATCGCTGAGAGACAGAGAGAGACGGTCAGGAAATTGAGCCCATATGATGTTTTTCCACCGTCACAAAGGAGATTTAGGAGAGATACAAGGGGAGCCAAGAGAGCAGCGTTTCTGTGGGAGTGATGGAAAACAGGAGGAAAAGAGAGAGAACAACCCACGCCAAGAGAGAAGAGAGAGTGAGCAAAGGGAGGCGGTTAAAGGAGGCGAGTGTGAGAGACACTATCGTTACTCCTGCATTTCATCTGTGTATGACATCATACTAAGCAAGGGGACTTCGCAAAATGAGTGGAATGAATGAATGTGGAAATTTACTGGTCCTTTCCATTTCTATCATGTGGTATTAATGTTGTCAAAACTGAATTATTATACCTGAATTATTGAAGAGGTGACTTTATCGCCTGATTGGCAGAAGAGGTATTTTATAGTGTTAACAGTAAAGTGAATAGTAAACACTAGCGATCGACTGATTATTGAGTCCGATACAGATAATTATGCACACTATTATCTTATACTAACAAAATTAATTAATTTAAATATGGAACTTTAGCCCTGTCTCAGTCAGTAATCACAACTCTAGTGTCCCAGTCACAGCAATATCTGTGCAGTAATAAGTTACGAGCAATTGGCTGTCTAGATTAAAATAAGAAAAAAAAAACAAAACAAAAACATATATATTTATTTATTTGTACTTGAATTTGTTATTTATGTATCTCCAGTTCCATATCCTCATGAGATCCAGCAATGTATTTTTGTCCTCTGTAGTGGACAAGAGTTTCACAGCTTTATTAATAAAAAAAAAAAAAAAAAAATCCACTGCAAAGAACATTTCATTAAATAACTTTTTTTTTTTTAATTTTCTGAAAAACTGTGGGATCATACAGTTTCCAATCAAGGCAGTTATGTAATGTAAAAAACCTAAAACTTTTACTTACTGGGTCACAGGAGGATATGGAAGCTAACAATATGTAGTTTTAAAATATTATTGAGTTCTACTTTTGTTATTTGATTTGATCTTAAGGGCATTTAAATAGTGTTTTGTGTTGGACTTTTTATATTTGACCTCAACACTTTTAATTTTGACTGCAGTCACACAAACACTATGTTGAAATATTTTTGTTTACTGCCTTTAACTTTGATGACGGGAGGCATTAGCAGTAGTGTTGTTTATTCCACGCAGTGCTTATGCAATGTCCCAATAAATGTCATAGCAGTTATTCCTGTCAAGAGTTGGATTAATATTCACCTAGATCTTGTGCTGATGATGGGGAGTCCGATCTCTGCATTAAATCATCTCCATCACATTCCAATGGGATGATTCTCAAGTAGAGATTCTCAAGGTCGGAACTCTGTGGTGGCCAATCCATGTGTGAAAGTGCTGTCTCATGCTCCCTGAACCACTCTTTCACAATTTGAGCCTCATGAATCCTGGCATTGTCCTCTTGGAATATGCTCATTGATGGAAAAATCTGGTCTTTCAGTATTTTCAGGTAGTCAGATGACCTCATTTTATGGACACATAATGTTGCTGAACCTAGAACTGATCACTGAAGCAACTCCAGATCATATCACTGTCCTACTGTAGGTTCTAGGCATGATGGGTAATCACTTCATCTGCCTTTCTTCTCATCCTGATGTTCCTGTCACTGAAACTGATGGATGTTTAAGGATTGAAAAGCTATGCATGTACACTTAAACTTGTTACAGCTAAAACATGATAATCACTGCAGTAATTATCCACTAATTATATAGAGGGATCAGAACCATTTGCTTAGGTAGATGTAGGTATTTTTTTGTCTTGGCATTCTATATCAGTTATTGTCTACTTAATTACTAGTCATCCTTAGTATCAGCTCTGAAAAAAAGCAGCAGCATAAATGCAGGCTGTTTCTTCTGTTTTGCTCCTGTTGTGTACTATGTATATTGTTAAGACATTTCTATGACAAATATAATTCATTGGCATCAAAATCTAATATGAATGCCTTGTTTATTCCCACAGTCACCCAAAGTGCGCCCTTATTCTGCGATGGACGGTGTCCCCTTCTTCCTCAGCAGAGTAAAACCTGAACCTCCAGAAGACCTGCTCGCACATGACCTGCACTTCCACACGCAGACCGAGCCTGTTGACCTGTCAATCAATAAACCCCGTCCCTCGTCTTCGTCCACAACCCCCACCACCTCATCAACCTCCCCTCTCAGATCTGCTTTCTCCCCATCATCTTTATCGTCGTCATCCTCCTCCTCCTCTCCGTCAGTTATCACCTCTGCCTCCTCGGTGCTCACACCAGGTCCTCTGGTTGCCCCCGGATCTGGGGTGAGAGGTCAACCATATTTGCACATTCTGCACTCTGTGCCGCCGCCTCCATCCAGCCCTCTGAGCCTGCAGGGAGCCGGGAAGCTGGCCAGCCATGTTCACCGCATCCCAGTAGTGGTACAGTCACTTCCCCTCATGTACACCACTGCTGTTCGATCACCCTCCAGCCTCAACAACGCCATCATGCTACCTCTGCTGGATGAGGCCAAAAGCCAGGGCAAAGGTGAGACTCTGCGCCGTGCTTGCATTGCATATTAATATGACTTCCACGGTTCAGTTTAGATTTGCACTAAACTTCTTCACCATTTTCTCCAGTAAGGTGACTGAGCAATTATTAAAGGTGTAAAATAGAACACTTCTTCAGCTGAAATGCATACAAATATATACTCTATTAAATGTTTTTGTAAATGTTCAACTTCAGAGCAATCTATAATCAATCATTTCAATCAGTGAAATGGGAAATAAGTGATAATTTATTTGTAAAAATGACTCTTTGAAATCACACTGATGGTGAAGCAGCTCCCATGATACAATGCCATAATTCCATTAAACTACTATTAAGAGGCCTATAATGGCATAACTCGCATACTGTGCATTTAAAGTATAATGGTGTTACGGTGCTTTGGGGAAGTATGCGACAGTCTTAAACATGTCAGCTTCACTTGTTTTTCTCTTTAGCCTCTGCTGGGCATATTTATTCTGAATACATTGTTGGCCATAAAGTTGGAATAAAATACCTCTTGACCATGTGATTTACTCTTAAGAGATAAAGTGTATCTTGGACTCGGTGTGTAATCATTGTACCAAATAAAGGAATACATCTGAAAGCAAAATTATCCTAACTTTATGGGTAACACAACATCCAACATAGATCCACTGTGTGATAATATATAGTAACATCCACCATTTGGTACCAACCAAAACTTAAATACTGTTCTGTGTGTTGTCATTTACTGACCAATTCCTCCCTGAGCCGAACTTTGTCTTTGTCTACACTAGCCCTATTGAAATTATGTTTTCACCTAAGCTATAGTTAATATACTTACAACAGCTTCCTTACCCTTTATTACAACGTAAATGTCACACTTGCACGGCAGGTCTCCATGAAATAAAAGTATTTTCAACTCTAAACCACAGGGAGTAAGAGCACTAAAAATGTCAACATTTAAGAGCTAGGTCTGAAAAGGAAATGATGAGCATCATTCACGCTTTGTGCCAGTGTGACTGCCTCCAGTCCCGGCAACCAGGACCACACCAGTTACCTATCCCTCTATCCATAAGCAACCGTCTTGTGTTAGGGGTTGAGTAATAGACTTTGCTGGCTTAGGCTCGGCTGTTACTTTTCCCCTTTGGGTGTGGTTTTACTGCCAACCACAGGGAGTGAGCCTTCAGTAGGTGTCTCTGTCCAACTCAAAGCTGTACACAGAGCAAGTGTTGGTTATAAAAGAAGTTGCATCTTGTCCCTCCCTGCCGCATGGACAGACTCACTTGGACTTTAACTTACAACTGTACATGTGCATACAAGCAAACATGTGTAATTAGAGCATGTTCTCAGACGAGCAGTTGGCCAACTTGGGTGGGGTGGTCCTCAGAGATGGGCGTTTAAAACTCTGGATGTCTGCTCCTAAAGAGAGCACAGGAAAGACGGACAGGAAAAACAAGACTTTCATAAGAGGGTGTGGATGGATATTGAAGGCGGGTGGCACTTAGATAAACACAAGCATGTACAAATACAGAGTTGATCATCGGCTCTGCCCAGAACTGAAGGCAGCAAACACAAAGCAAATTGAGTGAATGAATATTGAACATTAGGTGTGGCAGATGCAGTAATTTGTAATTAGTTAGCAACAAGCAGACAGACACACCATTTATCACTTTAGAGGACATAATGAGACCTAATGTAATGTGAATGTAATCCTTTAAATCTATGAGTACCATGACATGATTATTCTGTTGAATATGAATATGATCTGAACTTATTTTAAACCGTGTGAACTATATCTGTAGGTTGGTAAGTCAAAAAATAAGTTAACATCAGCAAAGTCACCATCCCTCTGTGAAGTTTGGTGTGAGGGTCAAGCTCAGATATCTTGTTTGACTTGGTAAAAATACAACAGTGACACACATCTGTCATACTGAAGCTTTCAACACAGACACAAACACACTTGAATGCACTCACACACAGTCATTCGCACACCCACATGCACACGCGCACACACAGGTTGGCCATCCTCTTTAAGAGAGGGCGGGCACCCTTCTTTTCACTGCTGTCTCCCTGTCTCCGGCAGAAGGTTGCCATGGAAACAGGGCTTGACTGGAAACAACAGGAGAGAAAGAAAGAAATCCGGTGCTCTGCCCACCTCTCCACCACTCCTCCTTTGTGTCCCTCGCTCAAAATACCCCTTTCCAACACACGATGCATTTCTAACTAATTACAGGTTTTCCATAGGGTAGGCGAGCTGGTGACCACTCTGCATGTCTTCGTCTACGGCAACAGTTAGAAACCTTTTAAAAAGCAAAAGCTCCAACAGAGTTACAGCATTATTTCTGTGTCCCCCTCTGTAATAACACCATGTCTGCTCTTATACTGCTAGACCCTTATTATGATCCATTATGACCACAATCTCGGCTGAGAGGGTATCAGAGGTGAAGTCCTGATAGCTTATAAAAGCATACAGTATCTGAGGGACTCAGTAGAAAATACACCATGATACATACAGTGTTTTTCATGATTGCCTCCCAAGAATCAAGGGTGACTGTCAGAATTCCTCACTGCATTTTCTTTTTTAAATGATTTTAATTATCTACTATTATAGAGAGATTGCAAACTTTTCATTGAGAAGGGGTGTTTGACAGGTCCTGACATTCTCCTTGTATGTTATCTACAATGTTTTTATAGAGGATAGAATGGTCACAGATTATGGCGATACATTCAGTGATCTCACCTGGGGAGAAGTTGTCAAAACTTCTTAAGTAGATGTGCCTAGGAGACTGATTGCTATGGGTCAATCAAACTTTCACTATGTTTTTATCTTGTTTACTTTGCAAAAATTACAATTTAGTGAGACTGAAGAGACAAACTTTTTTCTCTAATAATCAGAATACTTGTAATGTCTCGATGGGTTTAATTTGATAAATTTAAAGTAATCATCATTACGCATTGCACTTTGTAATTTTTGCTGCTCTCATCCAAAACAATAATAAAATCCTTGATGATGATTTTAAGTAGTTAGTTTTCATCCCCCATCAAAATCTATCTGATGTAACTTTAGCTGACATAATGTATCTAAGCTGTATTTAGTTCATTTTATTTTCATTTACTGACATGCATTCATGTCATGTCACTTGAGAAGTCACATGTAATATGTAACAAACCAAAATGTTACGAAGACAAGATATGATAAGATAGACTTGATTGAGCCCACTATGGGGAAATTTGTCAGTTGACAGCAACAAATACAAAAATAAAGTGCAGGAAAGACAGAAAACAGAAAATATACACTTGTGAAACATAAAATATAAAGAAAAAAAGAGGTGTTTATATTAATTGTAATTGTATTATATCATTACAGGTTTATTTTGATATATTTTTATGCATTTATTTTGTACTCAACACTAAGAAAGAGACAGGAAAAAAGAGAGTGAGAGTTGGGAATGACATGCAACAAAGGTTACTCAGACTGGGAACTGAACCAGGGATGGTACGGTTCATGATCAGCTGCCTTTAATATTTGCTTACAAGCCACACTACTCAGACTCTTACACATACATGTAATCTTTGCACAATGTCAAAGACAGAAGTATTCCCACAAACTGTTAAAAGAGAACAAAAACAGCCCAAAACAATGCTCCACCCTGCTCCTTATCTCTGCGCTTTGAGACTGATAAAGAATATGTGTGAGTGCGGGTGTGCAGATGTGTGACTGCTTATTTGCATGCTCCTCTGTAAGTATGACTGCTGGGTACAGCGTCATGCTTGGCTGCTCCGTCCTTAAGTGGAGATTTCTGTTTGAATGACAGCTCCTGACTAAGAATGTCTGCACCGAGGCCATCTCCTTGATACACACATATACTGAATATATATCATATACCTGTATCTTAAATGACTTCACATATTGACAAGCAAAACCATTTTGAGGATATTTGTCGTCATTATCCTTGAAACAAGAAGGATGAAATAACAGTATATGAAGGCATTACCTCATTACCACTAGAAACTGTTTCCAACACATATAATGTGATATCCCTTATAAGTTTCCAACACCAGTTCCAATATCATGTTTCTTACTCCTGTGTCTGTGTCCGGTCTTCACAGCACACACAGACCCCAACGGCCTGTCGCCAAGGCAGATCAAAAGTGACAGTGATGACGATGACCTGCCAAATGTGACCTTGGACAGTGTTAACGAGACCGGCTCTACTGCGCTGTCTATAGCCCGCGCTGTACAAGAGTAAGTGTTATTATCACTATACGTGTGTGTGAGAAATTATGAATGCCACTGTGTCATTTGTTCGTCTTAATAAAAATATATACAGTTACCTTTCTTTTCATTATGCTCACATTTGTCATAGAAAACTTAAGAAGGCCTTGATTTTCATGCTCCATTCATGCTCCATTAATTTTTTTTTGCATTGTTATCCACTCAAATTATAAATAATTGCATCATCAGTGTTTAGTTGAACTCCTTTACCTTTTAATTTACATAGAAAAAAAAATCATTAACTATAAAACAGCAAATCTCATAGAAACATTGTGACTTTTGTTTTTAATCTTGTTTAGATGTTTGCCTTTGTGAGGCTAACAATGAATATGAGCCATAATAGTATTACTTTTAAAATATTTTTTTCATGTTTATTTTTTATTTGAAAAATAAATAAATATAATTTAAGAAAAACATAAAGTTGTATAAAGAGTTAAAACTTATTGCTCACGTTTAACACAGGCATCACAGTTTGGGGTACAGAGGTCCCAATAGTTTACACTGACATTGCTTTTTATAAATCATCCTAGATAAGAGCATCATTTGCATATAAACCTAACACAAGACAATGTAATGTGCATTTGTGTGTGGGTTTGTAAATGCTCTTCTACATTTGGATGTATCTGCGTGGGTGAGCATCTGTAGCCTGTATACATATGGCTCAAACATACTTTATGCCCTGTTCTGCCTACAGACATCACAACTCCTGTAGTGCCAGTCCATCTGTGTTGAATGAAAAAAAAAACTTCACTCTCCAGTGGATGATGGCTTACAGTATCCCGATCAGAAGTAGGAAATCATATGCAGAGAAACATTTGGCTCAGCCATAGCCTCTTCCTCTGTCGCCCATAAACCCAGAACAGTCATAACGAGCAGCCTGGCCAGACTCAAGTTAATGCCCACAGGACTGTTATTTAGACTAACTGTAAGGAAAGTATTCCAGGACTCTGTGAGAATCCTGCTAATAATGTACCAACACTAACAAGGCTGAGCCTGATAGTAGCTCAGCACCAACTGGCTGTGTTTTTGTGGAAACAGTCCAGTTTATGGCTTTGACATTGTGTACAAGACACTGTGTTTTTGTTTGTGCACTGCTGGCTCTGTGAATATCTATAATAATGAAACTCAGTGCATTATTATTGTAGCTCAGTGAAACCCATTGTGGTAAGAACTGTATGTTAGTGTGCTTATTGCACTGATACAAGCCACGTTACTATGTTTCAGGGCAGACATACACACAACCACAGACTAGAGGACTAAGGTTTCAGTGTAGGTTATTGAAAGGGACAGGCGTGCCCCTGAGTGCCACACGTGGGCACCGGGTGGTCAGAAGAGAACAGAGGTTGGCAGGACCCAACCTTTCACTGCCCAAGCTTTCACTATGGAGATAAATCACCAGCCAGGCTTAGCAATGCCCTGCCAGGGCCAGCCCACACACTCACTTCTCTGTGTGCAAAGTGCAGACTGTGCTATGTGGAAACTGTGCTCCTGTTTGTGTAATGTGTATGTGACTGCGTGTGAAAAAGTATGTGTGCATGTCTGTAGGTATTAATCCTTGGGTGTATGTGTGTTTGTACTGTATGCATGCACGTGTTTCTGCACAGTGGACAGAACAGCTGGTTCCAGAAGGAGGTCAGCCATTGTCAACAGGAACACAGACTTACATGTTTGTCTGTGAAAAACAAAGCAGTCTGTAGTCTTCTTGAGTTACACGCCGGTTTGGCCACATAGAGGAAGACTGTGCATTCTGTATTGACACAGCAAATGTGCTCTATGGACATCTGCACTGGAACAGAAGCCGGCAGCACTACTTTGAAACATATCAGTCTGTTGTGCTCTTGTATTTCTTTTCTTTTCATTTAAATGTGTACACTGCGAGCATAGAAGGAGCTGCTTTATGTAATTTGGTATCTACATGTACACAAGCAGCCACCTAGAGAGCACTAGTGAAGAGAGGTGTAAGGGCGGAGGATGGGAGTGCCTGCAGCATCCATTCCAGGTATCCATATATAAATAAATGAGTGAAGGGAGAGGGTGAGAGAGAGAGGGAGAGAGGGAGTGTGTCATGTGCTTCTTGGGCAGCCTCTTCCATATTCATGTGTTTCCCTGGGGACCGCTGCATGGGCTTTTGTGGGAGAGCATGAGTGAAAACGAGAGCGAGACAGAGAAAGAGAGCAGAGGGGTAGAAGGTGTGTATGCATTAGTGTCTGTGTTTGTGTGTGTGTGAGTGTGTGTTGGGGGGCAGGGGTTTGTGTTGGAAGGGTTGTCTCTGCTGAAGTCTGGCTGGTCCCCAAAGACCTGGGGGCCACAGAGCAGAGCAGGTGGAGGGAAGGGAGGAAAGTAGAGGGAGGTGAGATGAGGGGTAGTATTCTCAGACAGGTACAGGAATGCCCAGTGGGCTCTTGTCCAGCACACACACATTCAGTCACACACTCTCACACTCTCCCCATCCTGTTTTCTTTATAAATCCACAATCAGGTCTAGTATAAAAGCCATGTAGTGCTGTTGCTGTGCTGAAATCTAGTTGTTATGATCTGGCTTCCTATGAGAAGTCAGAAAAAAAACATGCAAACTGTATTGTGTTTTCCATGGCGGGAAACCCCGGTGACACAGGTAACACAAATACACACACACACACGGACACGGACACACACTCTCTGTCGTATAGTTTTTCTGTCATTCTTGTGGAAAGGAGCGGATAAGGAGGCTAGAAAAAAGAAAAACAAAGGAACTTGAACAGAGGTCAGCTCTGTTTGAAATCTTTCTCAGCTCAACTTCCTACTTCTCTTTGCTGTTTTGGGAGACACAAACATACACATTCACTTTGCTACTGCAAAATACTGCTGTGACACGGCTCAAAGCACCATGGGTTCACATGAGAAACAAAGACGCATTGATTCTTATAAAACAGCTATGTTACATACCACAGGATTTATAGTGATGAATATCTACTCGAAATATATTTTTGATGTTTTTCAACTTTATGTGCAAACTTATTCATTTTAGAACAGCTCATTGTGCAACCTCTCAATCTTTTTGTTTTTATGCAATATCTCAACACAAGAAAACTTTTATACCTTGAGTGTAAGCTGTGTGGGGCGTTGCTGATTTTGTCAGCTATGTCCAATCTGATCGGTTTAATGGCACAGGCTGAACATGGTTGGGGGCTGTTGTCCTCTTCTATGTACGTCAACATAAAACAAGCCTGCAAAACTAAGAAAGTCAACTGAAGACTAGTAGTATAGTTGTATTGTTTGGGAGCTAAGATGGTTCATAGATAAATTAAGAGCTCTTAATTCTGTTACCATACATCTTACTATACTGTATTGCTATATTTCTTTATTACACTCTGTTTCTCTCAATATTTTCTATTTTAGTCATCTTCATTTAATGTATTTCACCTTATAGGAATGGTTTTAAACAGTGTAATATACAGATTTTAAACCAGTATCTGCCACCTGCAAATTAATATGAACAGTCTAATAGTCCGTTTTTACATTGGGGTTGTAAAAGGCAGTCATCCACTGTCACCACGTCTCCGATTTTGACAAGTCAAAGAGCTAAACAATGTCTTGCTGTGGATGGGGATAGCAGTGTAACATATTTTAGCCATCTAAAAAAAAAAAAAAAAAAAAAAAGACCATCTTAAAAAATCTGTCAGTTTATGTGTAGCCTGTGTTTAGAACATTGTCACTACTGTGTGTTTTTGTCACACTTTCTTGAAGCCATTATGTCCATTTATGTTCTCTTCAGAACCACCAGGCTACTTTGACAACTAACTTCACTTTTTTAAGGTGACTAGAATGTGTTCTGTTGCTGCTTCTGTCTATAGAAGCTTAACTTCTTATGCTCATCGGGGTGGGGGTGGTGTTGATGGAATTATCTCCAGCAATGTAAGAACCTTTATACTGCATTTTATGCGTTATTGTTCATTCTTTGTCTTGGAGGCTGTTGTACTCAGACCTTCCTAAACAATATCATCGAGTGGCTTTATGGATGAAGTCAGAATGTAAACATCCGCTTCATCTAGATAGACGTCTGAACTCACAGTGTTTCCACTGTAAATCCTGAGTCTCCTCTTCACTCCCCTCGACACACAGGCCACAACAGATCCTGGATGTCAGTCAGACAAGTTAACAGCCTCATAATCCCTTCACTTACTTCTAATATAATGTGCAGTTTCCACTTAGCATCATGAAGACATGTTTTTGCTTAATTGGTCTGTTTTGCATTACAATGCAGAGTGATATTTTCATAACTTAGAGAGACTCTGCAGAGCAAGAGTGAGGAGAGAGAAATGAGAGGGGAGTTGGAGTTCACTTCATATCTGACCCATGTGCTCATTTCCTGTACAGCTTCAGTTTGGCAATAATCCAAGAGCAACAGGTGATCTGTATGTATGTGTGTGTGTTATTTTTTTGCTGTTAGTGTTTTTGTTTAGATAGTATGTGTTTATCCAAGCCTGTATTTGACAAATCATGCTTTGGTGAGAGGCAGAGACAGGAAGTGGGTTGTACATGGTGGAGACAGTTCAGTGGAAGGCTTGTCTGGCAGCCCCAGATCCTCTTTGAATTCCCTCTAACGTTGCTCTAGCCTGTTCTTTCTCATTCTACCTCCTTTCCCTTCTCCTTCACCTTCGTACCTGTTTTGCAGTATCCACAGTGGAGATTCATACGCGAAACAAAAGTATGTGTGTTCCACCGCTCCTGACAGAGCCCTGTTAAATATATTCCACAGATATTACTCCTCCCTTTTAGCAAACAGAAATGTTCTTGTTTTATGTTTTTTATGGCAACTTCTTTCTTGCCAGTTTGCTCTATGTGCAGCGTCCATTTATTAGTCTAAGAAACATGCTCACCTCTTCAGTGTCGACTGTCACTGTTGAGGCATTTGACCTTTTTTTTTTTTTTTTTTTACACCCCTACCCTCATTTTATTACTTCCTGTATTGCTTTCCTTGAGTGTTTGTTTAGAGCAAATCTATTCAAAGAAATTATGCATTTCTCAAGTCTGATAATCCTTGAGTACTGACATGTCTGTCAAGAATGCGAAAGTACATGCTTTCTTTGCTACAGGGCTTTACTCTAAGCTGACAAATTACATAATTTACTGTTATATCGACTATTTATTGAGGAGGAAATGTCAAGCCAAAATGCACTGATGCAACAAATAACTAAGCAGTCATTAATGTTATTGATCAGTGTTGAGAAATAAAACAGTCTCCACCTTTGATTGATGAAAATGTGAGAGCAGTATGAATACCAGCTTTCTTACCTCATATTCTTCCTCAGTCGCTGTGGAACTGTGTTGCACTGCCATCTGCTGGCAAAACACAGTCCTGCCATTTGAGTGGGTCACTAAACACTATCATTCAGTCATTGTCACAGTCTGTAAAAGGTTTTCTCTGTTGTGTTTTTATCTTGTTGCAGTTCCATGTCCCCATTCAGTATTGACAGCATACGTCGCCCCCGGAGGTCGGAGTCACCAGATTCTAAAAAAAGAAGAATCCACAGATGTGACTTTGAGGGCTGCAATAAGGTGTACACTAAAAGCTCCCATTTAAAAGCCCACCGGAGGACACATACAGGTTAGTGACATTAAGTATATGTACTTATACACTGTAAATGTATATTTCTACACTTATTCAACAATGATTACATTTATGTTCTGATAATATTATATACATTCTAACAAAATCGATTACAGTTGTGGAAAAAAATGATTAGACCACCCTTGTTTTCTTCAATTTCTTGTTCATTTTAATGCCTTGTACAACTAAAGGTACATTTGTTTGGACAAATATAATGATAACAACAAAAATAGCTCATAAGAGTGTAATTTCAGAGCCGATATCTATCCATTTTCCATGTTTTCTTGATAATAACCAAAATCACTTAAGTTCTTACATCAATAGCTATGACACTGTACTGCCAAAAACAGTGCTTTTAGTCAGTCCATGTTTTCTTTTCTGTCTGTTTTAGTCACATGATCCAAACAAGAATTAGCACTTGATTGCATAACCATTGTTTTTGATGGTCTTTGATTTTTTTCCACAACTGTATATGCACAAAGTGTCTGTTGTACCCAGACACAAAACTCACAAAAAAAAAAAAGAAATCTCTGATCACATCCAAGCTACTAAATTAGATGTTATTTTTGTCTGTGAGATGCAGAAATGTTGTCCCATATCACAGTTGGAAAGAAAAATGATCACCATCGATGCATTTAAGAAGCTTTGCTAAAATCATGACACTTGAAGAAAGCCTAATGTTTGGCATGTTTTCTCAAATGTCTGTAGTTATAAATATCTTTACTATCTTAAATCAGACAAATGTTGGGGTGGTATGGTAAATTAAAGCAGAAAACAGTAATTAAACATCATTTGACATTTCACCTCATTAAATTAATTGCTTTTTTGGTATAAACAACTTACATCACTTTCCTAAAAATAGTTGGGGATATAAAGTAGTTAAAGGACATTTTGGAACAGAAAACACTAAGGGAATAAACTTTTTTTGTCCCTGCACTCAAACCTTACAATATGCAATAGTATGAAGTATTTGTTCCCACACATTATCCCTCAACCCAGGGACTGCATTAGGCCAGTCCAGCACATGCACCTTTTTCCTACTTAGCCATGCCTTGATAATGTGTGCAGAATGTGCATTATTTTGCATAATTTTATTAAAATATGCATGGCCAACCCTGGGAAAAGTTGTTATGAAGGTGGAATACGTTGCTCCAAAATATCAATGTATTTTCAACTTTAATTATGTTTCACCAAAGTGCAAATGACCTTTGCGCAACACACTGGCACAACCCCGGACCATGACAGAGCCTGGCCTCTGGACTTGTTGCTGAGGTCGATACTTGTATTGGTCTTTGGTCTGGAGCACACAGTAGACACTGGTCCATAAGCGATGCTTCAGAGCCCACAGAAATCAGTGATTGTACTGGACACACTTGAGGCTTCTTTTTAGCTCAGTAAAGTTTGAACTTTCATTTTGTTGCTGTATTGTAGAGCTTCACACAGGTTTGTCACAGTAATCCTGAGTCTGTGTGGTTCTATCAGCTATAGATCAATGACGGTTCTTGATGTGGTGTCATGGGCAGGATTATTGAGGATTATTGTGGTGGTAAGCCTAAATTTGGACCCGTGTCCTTTATGCGCTTAAAGAAATTCTGATTGTTTGAATCTTTTAATTATCTTAGTATTATTAATATTTATTTATTTATTTTTCATTAATTTTGTCTGGTATGTGTTGACAAACTGTTGATCCTCAGTCTGTCTTTGCTCTTAAAGAACTAGTGTTTAAAGCTAGTTTTAGACCAAATCATGGTCATCATCTGTTCTTAATAATATTCTTATTTAATTTAGTTTTAAGTCATTATTAGCTATAGCAAACATGAAATATATTGTGTTCATACTGTCCACAATGAAATATAAGTAAGAGTAGATTTAACTTGCATTTTCAAAATTGTTCCAGCTTTTTCTGATCTGAGGCTGTATGTATATTATCAATACAAATTACTTTAAAATGCAAACATTATACTACATGCATATATTATACTACAAAAAAGTTGCTGAACACATATGATAAGCTTTGTAATGTTTTATAAGAACAAATTAGCCATATTAGTATTAAAATATTATTCGTGGTCACTCTTAACACACCATGTTTTCAGATCCTATGAATGAGCAATGTTCTGTTAAGGCTTTTCTGATGCTTCATTTTTAATTATAGGATGTTCTCTGACTCATATAGACCTATAATATTAGTTGTTGACCACAGTCCAATTCAAAACTGTAGTAGAACAAAAACAGCAAAGAGGAACTCAAGTCAAATTGAGAAGTCACTAATTATTAGCTCAATGTTATCTCAGTTTAACAGCTCAGTATATAAAAATGACAAAAAGAAATTACAAGCATGAATGCCAGTGTATTACACTCTGTCCCAACTCTGTCTTAAACCCTCATAAGCAAAAAAAAAATAAAAAATACAAAATCAGTCAGTATGACATGTTTGTGTCTCACTTTTTACATAATCATAAAAGTCACTTTTTTCAGATTCTCAGAGTTCTTTTGGGTTGTGTTTATTAGGAAATAATAGGAATAGCAGTAGTGTAATACACTGTTCATCCAATAAAAGTTACCACTTGGATAGAAATAAATAGTTCAGATTCCTCTATTGGCTAATTACTGCAACAATTAAAGGGTTTCAAATGAAAAATGGTCATGTGGTCTGATGAGTCCACATTGACCCTGTTGCAGAGTAATTGTGCATCAGGGTGAGAACAGAGGAGGCCGAAGTGATTACCCATCATGCCTAGTGCCTACAGTACAAGCCCGTGGGGGCAGTGTTTTGATGTGACAATGCTTCGGTTGGTCAGGTCTCAGTTCAGTAACGTTACGTGTCCAAAAATAAAATCAGCTGAACCTGAATATTCTGAATGAGCAGGCGCTAATGACACAGACATGGTAAAAGATGACAATACCAGCAGTCACGAGACTCAAATTGTCAAAGAGTGGTTCACAGAGCATAAAATGTGATTTTTATACATGGTTTGGCTACCACAGAGTCCAGACATTAACCCCATTGAGAATCTCTAATTGAGAATCACCCACTGGTACGTGGTGGAGAAGGCGTAATGTTACGGTCTGATGGATTTTCTTTTCTTCCCTGATGGCAGATAAATGTTGTTACATTTAGTGTGACATTGTATAAGCAATGCATAAATGACTCCACAGGAAATGCATCCAGTGAAATATACTAAATATTATTCACTAATTCAGACTTATTTATGATGATGGATGGCAAAACCCAATTAACTTTTAAGTCTTATGTTATTCAGTTTACCTATAAAAGTGCATACACCTCTTAAGTAAATGAGTGAAAATTACTGGAAGCCTTGAATCATCAAGACACACCACAAAATGCAAAATATTCTTGATGTTTTTGTTTTAAAATATTTAAATATTGTCATAACTCCCTATAATTATTCTTTCAGCGCATTATGATGCATAGACATTAGTTTTACCTTAAAGGTTCTGGCTTTTTTAGGGGACAGCCTGTTATCTGGACATCTTATTATCATTTGTATTGAGGCCGACGTATGGCCACTGGCTGTGTTATTGTGAATATGTAAATGAGCCAGTGACAGCCCTGACAATGTGATCTACCATCTATTGACCTTGTGCTGTCTTCCTCTCCAGGGGAAAAGCCATACAAATGCACCTGGGACGGCTGCACGTGGAAGTTCGCCCGTTCTGATGAGCTGACGAGGCATTACAGAAAACACACGGGGGTCAAACCCTTCAAGTGTGCAGACTGTGACCGCAGCTTCTCCAGATCTGACCACTTGGCCCTGCACCGACGGAGACATATGCTGGTGTGAATCACACAGAGGGATAAGGAAAGAAAGATCAGTGGAACAGACACACCTACACAGGCAGCCGGGGGAGCGGGATCTCCCTGTGAATGTTATTCAGCTGGCCTGGACATGCACATACATTCTCACACATACACACTCTCATCCGTTGTAAGGAGAGAAGATGAAGAGGTGCACAGAGCTTGTGGAGCACAAAACAGGGTCACTTCTGGATCCTCAGTGGGTTGGAAGGAATAGACGTCAGGATCTTTTATTGTCATTGTTCGGAGTATAATAGGGAACTGTCTTTTACAGCACTGTTCGTAAATATTTCTCTTAGATTTTTAAGATTAATTCGCACTCTTTATTTGGACAAAAGAAAAAAAATAATGCAATCGCAACTGTCTCTTTTGGTATCTTTTCTTTTCATTATTGTTCAAATCGCTGCTTTTTCAGCATTCATAATGTGAAAGACCCCATTTTGTGGAATGGATTTCCTGTATGAGCTCTGTTGAAGCAGAGAGAGGACCTGGAATGGACCACAGGAAAGGACTTGGGCTTAGTTGGAGCTACAGGCAGTATTGTTGCACCGTGCCTCCCTGTTTGTAATTTGTTACCAGCAGAGGGAACTGTTTCACCACGTATGGTTTCCTTTGCCTGCCGGAGCCTGCTGTTAAATCCTAGGCATCCTATGTTGAAGCTGAAAGAGGGCTGGACTTTCACCTATCCCATAGCCAGCAAACATTAATGGGATTGATTCAAGTAACCACAACCAGGATGGATCCACCTCATCAACACATCTAGTTTCAGCTGTTCATTGTTTTTTTTTTTTTTGTTTTTTTTTTTCAAACAGTGGAAACTGGGCATGCATATCATCACACCAGCAAAGGAACTCACCATTGATTACCCTATTACAGGACCGGATTACCCCAAATCTCATCAGTGCTATCTTTTATGTTGAGCCTCTTGAAAGCATTTTCTTAAAATAAAGTTCTTTGGTGGATTTTGTGCTGTGATTAGCAATCAGTAAAGTGCAATCTTAAAGGATTAATATACTTTCAATATGATGTTTTGTTTTTGACTCTTGCTTTTTTCTTTTTTTTAATTGCCTGCTTTGCTTATGTTTGACACAGAAAAATAAAACCCCTCATGTACAGTGAACTTTAAAACAATCAGAGGAGATTTCCAGTATGTGAAAAAAGAGGCACCTTACAGACTCATGCTTTCATTCTGTCTGTTTTAATATTCAGCTCTGTTTTCTCAGCTGGTTTAGAAAGGTATCTGCATTGTAGTTTTGCACAGCGGCACTTGACTAGGAGCTGACGTTGACACCGGCTGCCGTGATGCAGGGACATTGTGGTATCTAATGTACAATGTACTGTAGAAGAGCAATACATTTTGAACAAACTGATAAGAAGGAACGCCAACCTCCTCTTTGTTCGGTTTGCTGATGTCAATATATAAGGGTTCGCCCGTTGCAGAGAAGTTTCTTGTTGGGCCATCTCCTCGTTCTGTAACACAACCCCTTCTGTTACTGGCTGATTTGTAGCTCCAGCACAAGCTCTAGTTTAATGTGTGTCTTGTTTTGAACCTGCAAGCAGTTTGTGATTTGCTCCTTTTCCTCTTTTTTTTGTTTTTGTTTTATATGTATCTCAAATACAGAAAGTCACTTGAAACATTCTCACCTCAGACCAGATATATGTTAAGATTATTATCTAATTTACCTGAGATTTGGTTCTACAAATGCTGAAAAACTGAGGATTCACACATGTGCACACATACATACAAAGGTGTACAAGTACTATACAGTACATGTATATACATGTGTAAGCAATGGTCCTGTATATGCAGTAAGGTTACATTTTAGAAGATGCAGTTATTGGCAAACGGGAATATCTGTAAAAGAACATCACTTAGCATTATCCAGGAACTTTATTTTAAAAATTTTTATAGTTATATTAAAAGACATTTATATATTGAGTTATTTTCTCTTCCTGTGTAAGAGCTGCAGACATAAACCCTAGAGCATCAGGGCAACCCATATCATTTGATAGCACTTGCTAAATGCATTTCTTGGACTGAAGCCAGTAAAAGGAAATGGTAACCTTTTTGATAATAGCACCTTGAAAACCATACTCTCGTACACATAATACACACTGCACATGCACAAACATGCACACACATGCACACTTATATACAGCCTCCTCACTCTCAGTAAGTAGCCAAATCCAGGAAGTCATTTCCACACATGCACCATTATGTGTCACCTGTTTTGGTGTAATGGAGAATGATAACAACATGTTATCATTACTGATGTATATTGTTTGTGCACATGTCATTATGCCCGGTTGTATTATCTTTTTTTTTTTTTTTCAAAAGCATATCTGCACCTTGTTTGTTTATTAGTATGATTTTCAAATAATTTTATTTCAGATGTCAATTTATAAACAAATAATCATCATCATATTTTATCATTGATATGTATAAGAACATTTTATGATTGAGGGGCACTTCGTTATTGCATATAACTTTTTTCTGTAAAAAGGATCTTTTTAAATGTTGTAATATATGTGATAGTGAAGATAAAAGTTATTACAAAGTTCTACAGCCTGTATATACATTGGAAAAATAGGGCTTTTGATTAGTAGATGCAGGAAATACATTTATACATGTAAAGTCTTTTTCAGAGACTGTAATTTATCTAATTTGATATACAGTAAAACGGGGCTAATGGTATTCATCATATGTAAATTATCATATGCGATGTCATACAGTTTGCTCGTTTTGGTTTATTGTTAGGTAAGATAATGATCAAATCAATTTTTTTCCCAAGGCTGAATCAGTGTTTGCTATAATTATCAAATTATTTATATACAGTACATTGATTATATTAAGGTACTCGATTCCCTGTGTTGCTATTTTGCTTTACCTGGACTAGAAATTATATTGATCAAGCACATATCAACAACACATGTACTTGCATATTCAGTATATGACTTTGCATGCCTTAAACCAACATTTTTTTTAAAAGCTCAATTAGACTTGAAGATGGTGTCTCCACAGGACAGGGTGTATTGTATTTCCCTTCAGCATCTCTTTCCTCATTTTAAAGCATAATTTTGTAACGGTAACCAGGGTCAAAGTTATGCAATAATAATGAAATAGTGCCTCATATCACAAACTTGTAATATAATCTGCTCTGTGCAGAGTTTCGATTTCAACACGTGTGCTCAAATTAATAAAATTCAAATGAGAAACCTGAATTTTGGAAAAAGCACAGACAACATTATGCAAGTCGGACCTCTAATGTTTAACTTTATTTTCGCACTGAGCCTTATGCCATTGTGTCAAATGCAGCATTCTCCCATAACATTTTCACACGCTGTTTATAGCATGCATTATTACTTTGCTTGCAATAAGTCACTTCCTCTAAGGGGAACAAAACTGAGTTACAAAGGCCTCTTGATGTTTCAGCTTCATCATATTAATTCAGCATTGCGGTTCCGTGGAATATAATGAGGAATCTTACTCACAGGAAAACACTGTGATCAGGATTCCAGCTGTAGACTGACGCCTTTGTTAATGAGTACTGATGTTAAGCTTCTCAGTTCAATATCTATTTTACTTTCTGTGTAACATCTGCTTTTGATTTCCTTTCCTGGTTTTGAAGATTTAAGTAGTGAAGCCAATGCCTATGTTTCAAGTTTGCTGATATTGCGTACAGTAATCGTTGTTCCTGTATTTATGTAAAGTGAGTGTAGTGTAAATATATTCAGATCTTTTCATTCTTACCGTTAAAAAAAGTTGTGATATTGCTCAGCATTGCTTCAAAAGGGAGATTCTGCTCATGGAGTTTCACATCTGTAAAAGAAATTTTTAGTCCTGATATTTTTCAAAATTTTAAGAACAGGTGTCCTTTTCTGTTACGCTTTTCTTTTCTCCAAGAGTTGTTTAAGTATCCAGTCAGTGTTTTGCCTTTTTTCTCTGTATTTTCATATGGATGGAGCTGTGAAATTAAAATAAGTTCAAAAATATACATGTATATTAATATGAATGGAGGCATGAAGGTTAATAAAGTTGCATTTTGTATGTAACACGCTGTTATGGAGCTGTTGCTATCTATGACAGAGATGGTATGTGGTATTTCTATGTCACTTGGACATATGAGCACCACACTCACATTCACTGGCATTCAGAAACCCAGTCTTGGTATTGGGGATAACTGATAAACAGCAGTAGCTAGGACATGGTACATTTGATCACTCCAGAAGAAGTAAAAACTAGACTCAAAAGAATCATAAATCTCCTTTTTATAATAAGTGCATTATGTCAGCCTGCATACTAGAACATCAATAAGTAAAAAAAAAAATCACATTCTTTTGGTCAATACCTGCTTGCTTTGTTATTGTCTTTAGAATGTGCATTATGTGCAGTCTCTGAGCTGAAGTTGCACTTATAAGACAATACCCAGCACATCCTGGAGAGTACTTTATTATAACACAATCTGGATGAATGTTACTGTCAGCCTGTAAAGGATTCACATGATTGCAATAACAAGGTTTCAATTCCCACTCCACCGGGCATTTTGGTGTGCAGTATATCACATGCATGATTTATCACTCACACGAGCCTGTTGTGTGTACTGTGTTTGCTGTCCTGTATAAGCAAAGTACAGTAAAAAGGAAACTAAAAGCAAATCGGAGGGATATTTTAACAATTCCCAGAGGGTGCTTCCCTGTACTCAGAACAAGTTCAGACAACTTGTGTGGTTTGTATAGTTTCTCTGTGTACCTTTGTCAGTCCCTCACCTATGACTCATACAGGGGATTACAAACAAGCTACATCACCTGCAACAGCAAGGATGACATATTAAAAAAAAAAAAATCACCATTTAATGTTGCTTTTTACGTCTTTATTTTTTTCTGCTGCACTATCAGAGCAATACGCACTGTAGCTTGCAATATGGAAAAATTTAGTTTTCATACACGTTCCTCTTTTCATTCCTATTTAATCATCACATCATTTAATTACATCAGTAATCACCCTTAACCAGGTCCAATGATTACACAGAGTCCCAGTTACACTTTATCCATCAACAATAGATCACACTGTCACAATCATTTCATGAGAAGAGGTAAATAATATATTATTCCAACTTTATGGGCAAAGATGTAAATGAAACTCATGCAATTTTGGCCTACTGTGGAAAAAATCTAAACCTTACCACGTGTATTTTTCTCATTTCTAGTCAAAATATCTCATCACACTTAAAATAAGACATAATCACCCATAGAGTGACTTTTCAGTGAGATATAAAGAACTTATTTTTAGACAATAGATCTTAAAAATCTTATTTCAAGAAATCTCACCAAGCTAATTTTCACTCGTTCCATTGGTAGATTTTTTGCTTGAATTAAGTAAAAAAAAATCTTGAATTAAGCAAAAAAAAAAAAAAAAATCTGCCAATGGAACAAGTGAAAATTATCTTGGTAAGATTT
>JAPQRP010058624.1:0-22624 GCA_037367295.1 Apogon hyalosoma | reverse complement strand
GGAGAGGAGAGGAGAGGAGAGGAGAGGAGAGGAGAGGAGAGGAGAGGAGAGGAGAGGAGAGGAGAGGAGAGGAGAAGAGAGAACACAAGAAAGAAATAATACAGGTCTTGGGTGAAAGAGGTGCAGAGTGAAAAGCGCCTCTGTCTAATTAGTTACCACAAACTGTAGGTGAGCAGGAAGATGAAGCTTTTGTGTGTGTTTGAGACCATGTCTTAAGCCGCTCTATTTTTGTCCCTTTGGATTCAATATGGACAGATCTAACCATAGGGAGAAAGCAGGAGTTGTGACGTAGAAATGTGAAAAAATAGGTCCTTTAAACACTCAATTTACCTTTGCTCACTTCTGGCTGCACTTAGGGACTTAAAAGCGACTCCTTCCACAAAGGAGAAAATGTCAGTGTATGTGTTAGCATGATTACACAGAAACTAATGCACCAGCTTTGGTGAAACAGAAGGGGATTGCATTTCATTTACAGGACCCTGGGGCACACCCATAGGGTATTGCAGTAGTCCTCCTTTGTCATATAGTGCATTTCAACATTTACTGAAGTTGTTTTTAACTGTATTCACTTAATTTCTGTGTGAATATGTTCACTTCCTGGTCTCAGAGCACTAGACAGATGGTTGTTGGCAGTCCTAAAGCTTCAGATGAGCATGTGACTTGAGGCTGTGCTCTTATTGGAAGATTTAAGAATTATCCTTATTTGATTGGATAATTTTTTCTGTGTTGCCAGTAGAGCTACGCAATATATCGTTTGAGCATCGCCATCGCAATGTACGTGTGCGCAATAGTCACATCGCAAGGTCCTGCGATGTAGGAGGTAACCCAAACGCGCAGTCCTCGTATGTGTCTTCAGATTAGAATTGCAACTAACAATAATTTTAACAATCAATTAATCCTTAGATTATTTTAATAACTAATCGATTCATTGGATAAACACAAAAGACTCAGGTCTCAAAGGTCGGTATTTAACCCAAAGCAATAGAAGCTGCAGACAAGTTACTAATGCAATGGCTTTGGGTATAGTTAGCGAGCACTAGCCCGCTACCTAGACTTGTTATGGTTAGAGACTAGCTAGTTATAGTCTTTAACCAGCTCCAGTTATAGGCTATCAAAGTAGCGTTGTATATATTAGTTCCAGTCGACAATAAGTAATGCTATTCTGGTGGTCTGAGAAATGGAGATGGATGAAAATATTATAATTATAGTGTCTAACTAGCTAGCGGGCTAAAGTAATCATGACATGCAGGCTATCTTAAGCTAGGTTTACATTATGTTCGCGGTGGCCACGGCAACCCTGTTTGCCCAAAACATAGTGCGCCGTAGGATTTTGGCCATTTTTTCCCTCCATGTTCAAGTTTTGTTACATAAACAGTGCACAGCATTTTGGGCAAACAGGGCTGCCATGACCACCAGGAACATAATGTAAACCTAGTTTTGAACTAGCCCGGCATCCGAAGCCTCAGCCATGCTACTCTGTGTTTTCCTCTGTTACTCTCCACAGTATGCAGGCATTCCTCTATTACTAACTACTAACATGCTCAAGACCCAACGAATCGACTGCCGAATTTGTTGCCAGCTCTTTTAAGAATCGATCTGGATCAATTTCATCAATTCGTTGTTGCAGCACTACTTCAGATAGCATTTACTTTTATCGGATGGTTTTTATCCAAATATTAAATCTCACAAATTGAAATTACTTCTTCAAATCTCTCTCCTATTTGCATGTGAGTTTTCATCTCACTTTTTACATTTTTCACATGCATCTACTGCTTAGCGCTAATCTCAGAGGGAACGGGGGTTTTCTTGTTTTCAGCTTACTCTTCTCTTTGATTTCTTCATTCCCTTCTTTTCCTCTCTCTCTCTCTCTTTCTCTTTCTGTCTGTTTCTCTCAGAGTTTGACCGTGACCTGAATAGACTCTGTGGAGACTACACCATCTCACTGAACTAGATACAGTCACACACATATGTAGATACACACAAAGCCACCCGGAGAATTTGTGCATGGTCTAATGGTTTTCCAGTTCAGCTAAACCTGATGCCCATCACATCACAAATAAACACAAACCTCCTCATGTGTAGGTCTAACATCCAAGGTCTGATACATTCACAATACACCAACCAAAGTATTGTTTACTTGTGATGGTAATGCTGAAATAAAAACAGACTGTCATAGGAGAGGTGACTTTCTTGCACAATTTGTTAGAATTATACAGTTCCGTATGGTGGAATTGTAATTGAATAACCTCGTTTGGCATTGCAATGAAACATAAGAATATTATTGAGACATTCATCAAAACAAAATGTAAAAATGCTGACAACACCTTTTATCACACTTATAACTGAGCAACCACAGCACTTACATTTGCCTTCTCTCATTAAATGTAAATAAAAGACCTTGTAAATATCACAGGGCTTTTGTCACTTTGACTGTTTAAAAATCCAGTGAAACACTATTAAAAGAAATACCTATGAAAAAAGAAGAAATTTTACAAAAACAATCATTCTGTGTCACATCTTACATAATCTGACCTTTGCAACAACATGGATTTTAATATCGCTAATGCAGTCTTCAAGGACCTGCAAAGTCCTATCCTCTTCACCATTTCATGCACTTGTTAACTGCTGCAGGACTCCTTTGTACAAGTAGCCGTGCTTAGCAACAGACCAAGAATATTCTTGGAAACATGTGGAGCGAGAGAAGACCACTGGGCATGCTCAGATGTTCTCAACAGGTCGCTGAGCACCACGCTACAGGTATCTGCAGCTCTGCTTCCCCTGTGCTTACATTCCATCTCACTCTCTCTCTGTTTCTAATATTTTTTCCATCACCTTATCCTTTAAGATCTATCTCTTCTGCAGTGATAGCCATATTACTTGACATAGAGCATGAGGATGGACACATGCTCTCAACCACCACAATCTCCATTTCTCTCTCTGTGTGTGTCTCTCCCTCTTCAACACACTGAACAGGAGCATCAGCAGCTTGTGTTTTCACTCTGCTCCTCTAAGAGGCCTGTCCTAATTCTTCTTGACAAGGGCTGGGAGAGCCAAGAGAACATCTCTGCACAAATACACACACACAGTGAAATATGCCACGCCGATCTCCATTTACACACAGACATGTGCAGCCGACTACACATCAGTCATGTTCAGCACACAGCCACACATCTGTGGTAGTGGCATTTTACCTTAATTGCCTTTGTCACCGCTTTCAAGGCAGTTTAGTCCGGCGTGCCCAGTTTCCTCTATCAACACATGTCACTGGCCTACGTGTGTCTATAACTGCTCAGTACTGATAAGGCAAAAAAGCTGCTTTACATTAAGGCTATAATGACAAAGTGTAATTTGACTAATATGCAATGTTAACTGTGTATATAAAAATACTATCAAAACATAAGCTCAGTTAATATATTACATCATATATGAAAACTATGCAAGTATTTCTGATGCGGAAGCCTGCATGTCTGCATGGGTGGTTAGCAATTCTGTCTGCCCATTTCTGTCTGTATGAATAACCATGTTCCAGACTGATGGGATGTGTGAGTGTGCAAGTGCATGCGCATGTTTGTGTAAGTGTTGTGATAAGGCTACTCAGAGCGACCATAGGCGACAACAGGGCGCAAGGATGAGGGACGGAGGAGGAGGGAGGCATTTTCCTCTCCCTCTCTGACTCCCTCCCTCATATAAACCTCAATGTCTTTCTTTGTTTCTGTTTTGTTTCTGCTGTGGTCTTCATATAACATTATCAACAGAATGCAAGTGTTTGTTTGAGTGATGAGAGAAACGGAGAGAGACTACATGCTTGGATGTTCAGGCTGAGGCCAGGGGGTTATACATGAGAGAGAGAAAGATGGACAAACAGAGAGAGAGCGAGAGAGAGAGAGAGAGGGTGCATCCCTGGAGGAATTCAAACAGCCTCAGTGCTATGTGACTGGGATGGAGATGACTTCATTAGGCCAGCCAGTTTCTTCCCTCCTCTGTCACTGTCGCTCCCTGGCTGTAAATAGGACTGTGAGTGTGATTTACTGTATGTCAAGTAATCTTACTTGTCAAATAGACTAAATCAGTGCTCCACAGACAATCTGGGGGTCCAATCTGTAGCACTGCAATACTAAGGCAGAGGGAAAACAACATTAGATATAGCCAAATTTCCATCCTGAACACTCCCAACATGTTCAAAAAAACACACTGGGTAAGCAGAAGTCACTGGAGATGTTTTGAGTTTCCTTATTATATTGTTATGCGCCACAGAAGCCAATCTAAATGAGAAAACAAAATGTCAGTGGATCAGATGAGGTTGTATTTGTCTGTGTCTGTCTGAAAATGTCACAAGCTTTCTGGATGACGAGACACAAAACAAATGAATTCAAAGGTTCCTGTGCTTGTCTATGCGTTATACGTGCACATACGTGTTTAAATGTCTCTAAATGTGTGTGTAGTCTCTGAATATTATTCTGCACGTGACAGCTTTTGGTGCACCTTTTCAATTGAATTGCTCCCTTGGGGTTTTTGCTATACTTTTCAGTATTTATTGATGAATTCATCTTCTGTTATGGTTGCAGCTCGTTCAGTGACGGCCCACAGATCAAAGCTTTTAACACCTCACTGACCCACGAGGTCAAGAGGCTCATCTGCTCAAACAAACCTTAAAGAAGCCTCAGTAAGGCACAAATATACAATCTTTTATGCAACGTTAATGTGTGGGAGCTGTGTAATTCGGCATTATCCAAAAGTGTAACTTTTAAAGAACAAGATTATTATTATTTTATTTTTTTTAATAAAAATTTTTAACCCATGAAGACCTAGTGTTACTTTTCTGGTAGTTCCCAAATGGGTTTTTCTCTCTATTTAACCTTTCTTAAGTGATTTATCACCATTTATTGTAATATCCTCTGCATTTTGCATTTTTCCCTGTAAATTATGTATTTTTCTGTATCTAATTTGGATGGTCATGAAAACTCAGTAAATTCAACGGTTATTATATCAAAACTTTGTCTCAAAAATTGAGGAAAAGTGACTTTTTCTGCAAATATATTAACTGAAAATAAAACAAGTGTCTCCAGTCGCTGTCATGGATCCAACTCCATGGGTTTTACTGGTGAATCAACGTTGTAGAAGATGATGGTGTTTCCACATTCACTACAGAGCCTCTGAACGTCCAAATGGGTCATATCTGATTATTACCCCACACCTCCGAAGGGGAGGCGAGGGTATAGTTTTTGGTTCGTTTTTTTTGTTTGTTCGTCTGTTTGTTTGTCAGCAACTTTATGCAAAAACTACTTGGACCAATTTCCATGAAATTTTCAGGAAAGGTGCGAGGTGGTCTAGAATAGATCCCATTACATTTTGGTGACTGTAGGTCAAAGGTCAAGGTCACCAAAAATGTGTTTTTGCAATGATAAGAGATAGGGCAAATCAGGTAAAATGTTTGCGAGGGGCGGGGTTTGTTGTGCCTGGCACCACTTGTTATACATATTTATTTAGGTGGAACAGTGCACATTAATGAACACATTTATACATTCCATTTCAGTATAAACATGTAAATATGCCGGAGTTAGCGTCAGTGCTAATTTTCATCCACAGTCCCCACTTAATAGATAAATAACTAACAGTGATAACCATGAAAACATGACAAACTGCACTTTACACCAATTATTTATATGCATGGATAGGATTAATGGATCAGCAGATATTAAACATTTTAGATCAGTAGATGGTTTTGTTTGTTAGTGGATGTTTGGGTCTTTATGGGTTAAAGTAACAGTAAATACACTGTTTGCACACTAACTTTTAGGTTAGCCTGCCTTTTAGATGGTTGTGTGAAAGGTGTGTGTGTCCTTGAGTACATGTTTTATCACCTGCATTTTAAGCTATCCCCATAGCTGTCTAACCTTGAGAGTAAGGGCAGCGTGTACATCTATTACCCCTCCATTTATTAAAGCTGCATGTAGTAGTAGAGTGGCATGCAACCGCTCTGTTCAGCGTGTGCAGCCCTTGACCTTTGGCAATGGCTCGCTCTCTCCGTCAGATCTTTATCAATCCATTTTCTCTCCATGGCTAAACAGTTTGATGTATGGAGCAGAGACACTGTATCAGTGTGTGGTTGTGTAAGTGAAGAGTATAGTGCTATTAAAGAAACAGAAAAGTTGTGGCACAGTGTAGCCTATATGCTACCCTGGTGACTTATAGAGAAAACCACCTGCTGTAAGAGAATAACAGGAGGAAGAAGGTCGATAGTAATTTCCTCAGCGTGCATAAATCTTTACTGAAACGACTAGGAAAAACCCCAGTCCTGATTCTGGAATACAGCTGCAGCCTATGAGAGACGCATAAGTCCTTCAGACTCATATAAGTAACTCTGACTACTGCCACAAACACAGAAATAGCAGCAGAGGTAGCTGACAGACAAGACAATGAGGCCAATTCATGGCAGCTGAAAAGGGGTTTCTTCAATATAGCTTTGTCTCACTGATTGCAAGCACCACGGCGCTCCAATCTAAAATCATTTGCGCTCCCTGCTGTTAAAAACCACAAGTATACAGACACAAAAAGTGGTCATTCATCATGTCAATCTGGACAGTCACACACACATTCTTTTGTGTTTCTAGCTGCCATTGAACGAGCACGCAGCAGGAAACCCTGTTTTTCCTTTAAAGTGATGACTTTGTCTTCAATAAGATGCACACTCTGTTAACTCTATGGGGCTGAAAAGGTCAACACAATCACTTCCTACACAGAGAGTGAGCGAGGGACCTGGAAATAGATGTGGTGTGCTCATGATGTATAAAGTTAAAAGGCAGAAGTGTTGAGTAACTGTAAATCCAAACGACGAGACCTGATGTGAACGTGTTGATTGTAGGGTTCCTGTATTTTTAGAACAGAAAAAGCAATTACAGAAGTTTTAAATTGCCAATCAATACAATCAATGGTCCACTGAGGGTAGAAAATACAACTCAGATTATGTGACTGAGGAGAAGTCATGTCTTCAGATAACTGCTTGACTATCATATCCTAGAATGAAATAGAAACCAGCAATTACTGAATATTTATAATCGTGTCTGATGTACAATTTTAAGGACAAGGTTAAAAAAAAAAAAAGATAAATAAGAATGTATTTATAATTGCATCAACAGCCTGTAGGCCAAATAACATTTGAAATGTCAAGCTGCTGCTTTCGTCTTGGCTTCATAGTTCAATGTCTGCCTCTGTTTTTATGAGATCCAGCCTTACACAGCCTACATTTATCCAACCTACTTTGTATCTTTTCTTGGCTGTGGCCCAATAACCTGAAGTGTCTTCCTTGTATCTGCTTCCCATGAATTAACCAAATCACTGTTTTGATACGGAATCCTCTCATCGTGTGACTGAGCTGTATTATCCCGCAGGTGTTTTCATTTTTCATGAACAAATATGGACAAATGTTGCTCCAAACCTAAAAGCCTAAAATGGAGATCACTGGTGTTCCTCTTGAGCTGTACTTGAACCAGTGATATTTGTAAAAAGTATAAAATACACCAGTCCCAGCCAGCAGATAATTTGGTGTATTTTAAGTGGGGATGTTCCGATTCAATCTGGCATTTTTTAGAAGATTTGATCGGATTTAGTCATGAGATCAAGTCGATCCAGACCCTGTTTTTTTTTTTTTGGGGGGGGGGTTGACAAGTGTCCTGTCCCCTCAAATTAAAGTTTACGAAGGTTGGGAAAAGGAAAATGAGCTGCACAACAGTGGGAGACTTAGAGGAATTAGTACAGCATCTATAAGTTTCACTTTCAGGTCTGCATGTACTCATTCTGAGGTACGTACGATAGTGATGTGCGAGTTGGAGTTTTTTCAACCTGCGAGGCTTTTTTGGAATCATTTGACCCGCCCCACGCATCACTAACGTACGGCACGGAACACACCAACCATATAATCCCTGGACGGCCTGCCAAAGTTTCTAATTTGGCCACAGTATGAATTTGGAAAGTGCAAAAATGATCCTAAAGTTATTAAGAGTCAAAGGTGTCAGACTTGTTTTAGTTCAGGTTCCACATTCAGTCCAATTGTGATCTCAAGTACAACAATAGCATAATGACCTATAAATAATGATTCCAAATTTAAACCTAAATTTCATTGTAAAAAGTCAGTATGGGATCGGTATTGGCAAAACTAATTCTAAAAAAACTGGATAGAAGTAAAAAAAAAAAAAAAAAAAATCCAGATTGGGACATCACTAGTGCATTTACATATTTTAGTCCTTTTTAGGTTTCATGTTTTATTGATTATATATTTATATCTTTTTTCTACAAGTGATACTCAATAAAATAGAGTTCTTAAGCTAAGAAATTAATCTATTTGACAAATCATAGATGAAACTTTAATTTTTGACACAGATGTTCACTTTCGCTTGATCTGGCCCAAAACACGACCATTAAATCATCGTCAATCTTTTCGACTGCAATGATAATTTCATCAAACTGCCCAAGCTTGCTATCTTGTTTGTAATCTCTTTGATAAAAAAAAAAAAAAAACATAATGCTACTCCTGATATTATCTACTCTTAATTCTGAGATGATGCATGTGCGACAAATTAAAACATCCATTATAAACATCAAACGGCAGCATCTCTTTGTTCATTCAGTGGAGCAAAACATAAATGCAACAGTTTGGGGGCTATATACACATTTGTCTTTAAAAACCATTACAAGGGTCAGAGAACAGAAAAGTATAGGCAAGTGAAAAAAATCAATATAGAAATATGGCCATTCATTCATTCTCTACCTTTCACTTCCTTAATGGTTTAGACTGTATTTATTGCACAGCTACAGCCTAGAATGACAGGAACCAAATGTCAGAGGCACCGTAGGCTTTGGAGACTCATTAAACCGCATGCAGCAGGCGACATAAATTCAATAATCAGCAGTTAAAATGGCATCTCATTTCAGTGACAATGAAGTGGACCTGTTAACTTAATTACAAGTCAATTCTGACTGCAACAATTGCTTTCTCTGATATATTCATAATATCGTGCATATCATCACCAAGTAGATTAAGCAGAGACTCAGAGTTTGTTTAAAAGTTTCCATGTAGGTTCTGACAGCTGTCTGAATGTGCACAAATGTAAAAAAAAATTAAAAAATTTAAAAAAATCCATTCACAAAAAAGGCACAGGATTAAAACACACAGATCTGAGCTCAGAGTGACTAATTTATCAATGCAGCAAAGCACGATACTGAGTCAAACTTAAAAAAAACAAGTGGTGCCAGGCACATCAAACTCCACCTTTCACACTTATTGTAGCTTATTTTGGCATCGATCCAGCTGCTGTCATTATGTTTATGCATGTGCCAGGCCTGGGCGATACGGAAAAAAATCATCACGATATTTTTTTTCCATATCAAACGATATCGATCACGATATAAATCAAATCACTGTTTTTTGGTCAAGCTTAAATTTTCTGTTACTCATAAGTTAGTTGTGAAGATATAAGAGAAAGAGAGAAAGAAATGCATAAGTTGTGGTACCGCTCTTAGAACCCCCCCCCCAGCCCCCCATCTTAACATTTATTGACCCCCGTCTTATAAGCGTCTTAAGTTTCAGTTATACGGCCGTATGGTTTGCGTGTATTAGTATTGCGGTAGGCATGGGCCGCAACTCCCCCCACGTCTGTCAAAACATGGACGAATGAATTATATCAAAATTGCATTGAGCATGTCTCATATTTCTATCCAGGAAAAGTTATATCACGGTATATATTGTTATCGTTTTACTGCCCAGCCCTACGGTGTGCTGATGTCAGCATAGACATAGACAGCATAGACAAATTCTGCCTATTATAAGTAAATGAGGGAAAAAAATAATTTAAAATTCATCAAAAATTTTAACTTTGACCTACTTTTCCCAAAATGTAACCACATCTATTCTAGGTCACTGGCAATCTCTAAACCCAATTTGGTATGAATTCAACCAATAGTTTTGCTGCTAAAGTGTTAACAAACAAACAAAGAAACAAACCAAACCAAAAACAATACCCCTTGCCTTCGCTTCAGGGGGGCAGGGTAATAAAAATAATAATAATAATGAGCATTAAAATGGAAGGTGATTTCCCTCTAAATTCCAACAGATGTGTTCATCGCTCGTGGACGTATCTGTGGACATGCACTGGGAAACTATGTAAGAATGAGAAAATGAAGCAGCACATCAGGGAGTCACTTCAGACGGCGGGAGACAGAATCTCTCGTTTTGACCTGCAGCAAAAATGGCAGCAACTGACTAAATGTTAAATTGAACTCACTTTGGGAAGCCAAAAACCCTCAAGTTTCCCTAGTTTCAGGGTTAAGGTACACAAAACCTAATCTTTGTCACCGCCACAAACAGTGCCTTTATTGAGCCGAGAAGGTGCATCGAAACAAACTCCCAGAACAAATAAAGCGATTTAGAAATGCCACAAAACCACAGTGTAGGCCACAGAAAACTCACAAACACATCAAACTCCAAAATACACATCTACAACTGATGTAAACACAAGAGCCAATAGAAAATCACAAATATACACTTCTTAAAAGTCACATTTCTGTCTTTCTGTGTTCATTTTGTAGCCAACAACTGACATGACGGCAGGACGAACATTTCTGTGTGCAAATTAGTAGTTCAGACCAGAGAAGCAAAAGAACAGGCTACTTTTTTTTTTAAATCTGCACAAGTAAAAGAAGCCCATTGTTGTCGTTTTCCTCCATATTTGACATTAGCACTGGTTGGCTAGACTCTACTGCAGCGTTTCTGAGTCTAAACAGAGTCGGTTCCTTTCGCTTGGGACTATAAGGGTTAAATTCTAATTAGAGAAGATGCTAACTGGCCATTAAGTATCCATCAGGCATAACTAATAGGGAGAATTAATGCAGCAGGTGGTAAGAGATATGCAAATATAAACTCAAAGTCTGGCCACTGGTATGCACATCACAGTCAAATAACACCCGTTTTTTTTTTTTGTTTTTTTTTTACTTCTCTTGTCCAGCATCATAACAGAAGAATGGTGGTCCGGCTGCCTTTTTGCGCTGAACAGATTTGCTTTGCCAAGGGAAACCTCATCAAGTATATGAGGCTGCCCTTGATATTCCACTGTCTTTATTTTGGGTTTCGTTGAACCACATTTTGATGCCGGACCTGACATGAAGGAACAGGGGGAAGGAGAAGAAAGGAGGAGGAGAGAAGGGATGAGGAAAAAAAAAAAGAAAAAGAAGGTGGTGAAGACCCTCACGTGAAGTTATCAACAATACTAACAATAACAACCATGGTGATTAATATAACGGTAACAATAACTAGAACAAGAACTGAGTAAACGGAGCAAAAAAAAAAAATCATTGAAAATAAAATAAATAAAACCCATTAAATGTAAAATATAAGAAAAGAAAACATGACCATGGCCACTGGTACACACATCACATGGTCAAATGACACCAGATTGTCTACAGCAGTGGTTCTCAAACTTTTTACAGTGGAGTAGCCCCTGAATAGAGTTCGATATGAGTTTTTCTAAGGCCGATGCCGATTTTTAAAAATTTGGCCAGCCGATGACTGATATCTACAACTGAGGCCGATATTTAAGGCTGTTTTTTTTTTTAAAGCACGTTGACCATAAAATACAATTGAAACACTCAGATAATCAAGTTTTTTAAACAGCAATATATGTGAAATTAATCAATACACACAGTGCTCTTTTAACATTTATTGAACTTCAGCTGCTGCCCACACAGGTGCCCGATCAAACATCTTACAACATTTTTACTACTGATCAAATATCGGCTTTCAAAAAATAAATAAATAAGTAAATACTAAGGCTAATGGCCAATATTGAAAAAAAATCAATATATCAGCCAGCTGATGTATCAGTCTACCTCTACCCCTGAAATATACTTTTTTAACCAAGTACCCCCATCTCTCGCTTCAGCATTTTGATTGAAAAAAAATTTAGCAAAATTTGTTCCTGTGCCAAAGGTGTCTGTTTATATTTCCAAAACTTTGTAAACAAATAAATTATATTTAACTGCAATATATAAAAAAAAACACATTTTAAAGTAAATTTTGTGTGCAAAATATAAACAGAAAAGTGCCCTCTTTCATTGATAAGAAAAACAAGTAAATTGGTCATTAATTAATAAATGAACCTTTCGTCAACAAAAAATAATCATAACTACTCAAATAAACACATGTTGAATAATGTCAAATAGAAATGTTTTTAAAATGTTACGAAAGCCTAAAAAAGATGATTGACAATAAAACTATTATATGAATGTATTTATTGTGTTTTATACTTTAGTATAAAAAGAAATCATCCCAAAATATTCGTATGCAATTGGTAATTTAACTTGTACTTGAAAGAAATACCTAAAGCCGCAGGACGTCCTGAGATTTGAAGCTGATACGATGACACATTTTTTGAGTGAATCCATTAGTATCATAGCAGTCGCGTGTCTCAGCCTTCAGGCGTGCACAAATATGACCTCGTTTTCAATTTTGGCTTCACGTTTTACAACCTCCCTTTGCTGAAAATAGGCAGGGCCAGATTATGATGAATATTTTCGATATACTATGATGAATAAGATTAATGTTTAAAAATACCACCCAGATGTAGAGAAATTTGACATCCTCAGCAACGTTATTCTCATTAATCCTTAATTTGGTCTGACATGCGCAACGAATCCAGCCATGCCCATAAAAAACAAAGCTGTATGAAACCAATGTGTCGTGCAAACATTCCTTTAAACCCATGACCATATCTGTACAAGCAAAACACAAAAATACCACTGGACAGAGAGTCAGAGTTCTTAGTGTAAACAGTTATACCATCCCACTTTTCTTTCCTAAGCAGGGGACTTGAATTCTGAGCATGCTTACTTGTGTGCTTGTGTGGTAAAAGCAAAATATAACATCAGATTGTCCATCACAGAGCAGTTAAAACTTTCCTCTACAGACAAATCTTCCCAGTTGGGCCTCATACTCAGAAAACACAGAAAGTAGGCGGAGAAGTTTTGACATAAAACTTCAAGCTTCAGGCTCCACGAGTCGCAAAGTGTGTTGAATAATACATTTTATATCAGATATGACACTTTCTTGTTTATATACTGTATGTTGTAAAGTGTAAAAATTACAAGTATCAGCCACTGTGCCGGCTCAATCGATGACCATGATGAAATATTTGGACGTGAAGGCTTTTTTGAGCAAGATCCCTGGTGTACATTATGTAGGCGGCAATGCTAAAGTGCACCAGGGGATAATTTATTCTTCTGTGACCGTCTATGTGTGTGGGTGAGGAACGGTGGGCTATCAGAACTTTGTGTGAATGGACGTGTGTGTGTGTGTATGTATATATATATATATATATATATATATATATATATATCATGTGAAAAAATACTTTTAAGCATGTGAACCTTTGTGTGACACAGCAGGGATACTTGATGGTGTATTGATCACAGCTGATTCCACAGGCTTTCCCATCGATTAGCAAAAATGCCTCCAGCTCTTCTGGAGATAAGCCAAGCACTACTTCATACCCCTCGGTATTAGAACATGACTGCATATGAATTAGCTGGAGACGCAGAGCAGAGGGATTTGTAAATATTTCTGCAACAGTTAAGTCACAACCGATTATACAATAGGAGTGTGACAAAATATCGATACGGCGAACAATTGAGATTTTTAATCTTACGATGGATTATCGATGTGCTCTCGCCGTGTATCGTTTTTTTTTTTTTTGTTTGTTTTTAATATTATTAAAATATAGCCGCTAGACTTCTTTCATTGTTCCTTGTTAGTGAGTCGAGTCACTGTTTTATATGTCATCCAGGGGGCGCTCCTTGCACGAGTGGGTGAAAATTGGACCAAAGTCACAGAAGAAGAAAAAACAAACAACAGAGCTAATACGGCGGACTGGAACAGTGAAGTTAAACTGAAAGATGCACAGGCATCATTGAAATACAAAGTGTGGACTCACTAGTCACTTTTCCACTGGACATATGCATAAAACTTTACTGATATTTACTAAACGTCGAAAAAAACGTACGTAAGTGCGTAATGTTGGTTTTTCCATTAAATCACAAATGTGATGATTTCTTTATTATCGCGAGATGACATGGAAATCATTCCATAAACATGGCAACAAATGTAAATATCATGTTGATTTACACATATATTCCTTATTATTATACATTACCCTTCTATCCTGTACTAAATTAAAAAATGACTCCATTTCCTGGTGTGTCCACACATACCGCGCAATGTTTCCTTTAAAACTCTTCTTCACTTGTAACGTCCGTCAACATCCGTTTTTGTTTTTTTTTTTATTAACGTGACTGTAGTTGTGAAAAAAAGTCTTTCCATTGCAGTTTTGGGTGATATGCCATTTGCACAACTGAAAAACCACCTCTTGCCAGCACAAAAACTTTCAATCGAAAAATTAGAGTTTTGGCAACATTGTCATTTTTCCATTAGATACATTTTTATGCACAAGCTATATTTTCACAATTCGAGGGTCAGTGGAAAAGCGAGTTCTTTGGCTTTTCTAGTGTGGATGGGACAAAGCTGGATAAGGACTTTGCAGTAGGTAAGAACTGTCAGAACAAAAATACGATACGACAAACATGCACAATTGAGAGATGTGAGATGTTGTGTTTTCTGAATGAGTTTAAAATACTGTCACTGTCGGACACCAAAAAACAAATCCTGTTTACAGTTCTGTTGCACAAAAACAGTGTCATTGTTTCTACACTATTGCTGTTTGTAAATTATACTGCAAAATATAAACTATGACATTTATTTATTTTTTGTTTATTAAGAGCTAAACATCGATAATCGCAGTATCGCCAATGTCAAGATGTTATCGTGATTGTGAGACGCGTATCGTATCGTGAGGTACCCTGAGATTCTCAGCCCTACTATACAAAAGTTACAGAATATGCATCAGCATCTGCTTGTGTGGTGAGAGGCAGTCTTTCCACTATTCAATTGGACAAGTCATTCAGTCTGTTGAAAAGGCTTCATAAGTATGAATATGAAATTAAAGGTAAAAACGAGAGATTATTATATCACTTCCTGCCAAATTGCCTGTTAAACCCTCAGACTTAAAACATCCACCAGCAACCAAAAGCATCTACTGATTCAAACATTTAATAACTTCTGAACCACCAATTCATTTAAATAATTGAGGAAAAAAGCAATTTCTCAGCTTTTCAGCAGCATCAAATAATGTGTCTTACTTACACATTAAGAGACTCTGCAGTGAAGATGAAAACACTGTCATTTTCTGCGATACTGATTCACCAATAAAACCCATGTACTTAATGACAAACGGCAGCGGTTATAGGCAATTATTTTACGTTCAGTTAATGATACACATTGTAAAAAAGTTTGTTTTTTCTTCAGTTTCGATAGAATAAACTTTGAATTTACACCTAGCATCTACATGATCGTTGATGGCACCGACATGCGTATTTTTGCACTTAAGGAAATACTAGATAAATATCACAGCTAGAACCCCACAGTTTTTATGTGCTGCCTGGATGCTTCTAAGGCATCTGACCGGGTTAATCGGGGAAAATTGTTTGAGAAATTATCAAAACAGGGTGTCCTTATTTATCTGCCTAATTAGGATACTCGTCTATTGGTAGTCCGTCCAGACCAGGTAGGTGAAATGGGGCGACTCTATCTCATACTCTTTGAGGGTCAGTAACAGGGTCTGTCAGGGTGGATTCTGTCCCCACTGTTATATAATATCTACACTGATGATTTGTCTGTACAACTTAATGACTGTAAAACTGCTCGTCTTGTTGGAGATTATCTGTGTAACCATCTGACGTACGCAGATGACTTGGTCTTGTTGTGTCCATACTAGGGATGTAAGCAATTAATCGACTATCGATTAATTGTCGATAAGAATTTCCTCCATTAAATTACATTAACTGTCGGTTAATTGCCCTTTTCCACAGCGGTGTTTGTGGTGCGGACAGTAGGGGGCGCCACTGCCTAAACTAGGCTTCATCGCTGTGGTTGAATATTGGGGGCAGTTGTCCACACCTGTCCGAAGGCTGCCGGCTTGTCCGCGCTGCGACACCGCGGCCTGGATAGTTATGAAACGGGATCGTGGCGATGATGAGTTAGAATCGATTTAGGGACATGGTGGAGCGAAACCACACCCCCGCCCAAATACGCGCACATATGCGGGGTCGGAGCGTTTTCCCTGGAGGTTGGTCTAGTCCACGGTCATCTGGATTATCTGGTCAGTGAGACAGAAGTTAAAACCTCCTCCAGGCTCCTGATCCGGGACACAGTGTATAAGGTATGTTGGTCACCCCGTGGCTACGGGAAAATAATGTGTGGGGCGGGGGTCAGAAATGCCCATTTCTTCTAAACTGCCCCTCTTCAGATCCATTTATTTTATTGAATTTCTCTGCAGAATGTATTTAGTTCTACTCCATAAATGTCATTGCTTGTACTGTATCCAATGGTTCCATAAAGCAATCATTACGGAAGATGACATGCTTTTTTCATGAAGTGCGTAAACAGTATTTAGCTTTTATTCTAATAGACCCTATTGAAAGAGAAATTCAGGTTCTCAGGAAAATCGCCGCTTATCAATTAATCGTTAATCGATTGATAAGGTCAACCAACTAATGATTAATGAATTAATCAGTAATTTGCATCCCTGGTCCATACAGTGCAGGCCTGCAGCACCTTTTAAATGTCTGCTCGCAGTACGGCCGTGAATACGACCTCAAATACAATGCTCTTAAGAGTTACATCATGATCGTTAAAACAAACTGTCATTTCCGGATTTTTACTTTTGTGGAAAAGTTATCAATGTCAGCGATTAAATTAAGTATCATGGACATTATAATAGGAGTGACCTCACGGATGACAGAGACATTTACAAACGTGCTCGCCCGTAGGTTCCATATGTGCTCTGCTGATGTAAAAACTGCACTTTTCAGAACCTTCTGCTCTCCTCTGTATACTACGCACTTGTGGCGCAGCTACAAAAAAAAAGATCCATGCACAAACTGGTGGTTGCTTATAATGACTCGATGAGGATACTGCTGAGGGTCCACAAGACATTATAGTGCCAGTCAGATGTTTGTGGACTGTGGTGTTAGATGCTGTTATACGACACTTAATGTATTCATTCATGTGCAGAGTTGAATTGTACAAGCCCTGGTCTGTCCCAAGATTAGCTCCGTAAGGTTTACATCTAAAAAATGGTCTCACTGGTGATCGAGCCTTTATGTGTAAGTAACATATGGATTCATGCTATTTCTATACTTTTTTTTTTTGTGTATATTTTTACCTACCCTATGGACCTAGATTTTGTGTCCTTAATAAAGCTCGAATAGGATCAGTAAATTAAATACAATATTCATATTTATATATATAAGGCAAAATGCAGAGGACAATATTATAATAAATGGCGAGCGTTTGGGAAAAGGTAAATGTAGAGAATAATTCATCTGGAAATCACCACAAAAATAGTTCTTAAGGGTTAAGAAACAAGCCGGTTTACTCAAATCAGAGCTGAACTCATTTTTGCACTGCTTTCTGCAAGGCCAAACTACACACCTATGAATGAAAAAAGCAAAGGAACGGAAATCTTAACTTGTGAAAAAAGCAAAAAGAATGGAAATCTTAACTTAAGAGGTAACTTCAGTCATGAGTGACTGTCAAAGACGCCACATTAGCATCAAAACAATCTGATACAAGACCCTTTCATTTATATTAGTCTCTCTAGAGCCACTGTCTCCTGGGTGAAATTTCTCACTCTAACACCCCCCACACACACAGAGGGAGAAACTTTAAAAAAGTAGTAACCATGGTGATATTGTACATTTCCCATCGCGTCCACTCACATTAACACAGAGGCATGCACAGAGACAGAAGGTATATGCTGATACAAACTCAGCAGGCGTACACACCCAGCCGTAACCATGGTATTAACCCTTCCCCATGTTTCAGGTGGGAAGAAGATGGTCACCATAATGTACCCCCCCCTCCCTCGTGTGACTCAGACGTGAGCAGACTCTGCCCAACGTCTTCATATAGGCTCATGCAAAATGATACAACCACTCTGTAACTAAGGAGATTGTATTTAAACCTGCTGGAAAGAACCAGAGGACATCAAGTAGATAACTGAAGTCAAACATGTAGAAAACAACAGCAGCTGTACCTTAGAGAAGTCTAAACATATTACACCAGTCTACAATTTTATAGAAATTATCTGCGTCAGCGATTAAATGTGCTAAACGTTACGTATTTTAATAAAATTAGAAAACAAATGACCAAAGTGCTGATGATGTTTCAAGGTATAGGATGAAGTGTTATTACACATATATGTTAGTTTATGTACATTTATACAATAGATTTATAAATGTTCCACTAGATAGAGCCTGTAAAGTGAATGTATTGTCATGTGCAGACAGTAGTCGCTTTTCCGTTGAACATATGTGCAAAACTTTAACGACATTTACTAAATGTTGAAAAAAATGAAGTGCATAATGTCGGATTTCCATTAACTCACAAATGCGATGATTTGTTTATTTATTATCGCGAAATGACACGAGAAGTCATTCCATAAATATGGCGACGAACGTAAATGTCGTGTTGATTTACAGATATATTTATTATTATTATTATTATTATTATTATCATCATTATTAATATTATTATATATAACCCCTCTATCCCGTACTAAATTTTAAAAATTATTGGGTTTCCTGGTGTGTCCGCACATACCACACCATGTTTCTTTTAAAACTCTTCTTCTTTGCTTGTTGTAACGTCCGTCAACATCTGTTTTTTTTACTTCACCTGACTCTAGTTGCGAAAAAAGGTTTTTCCATTGTTGTGTTGCTTAATATACCATTTGCGCTACGCCCCAAAAACCACCTCTTGCCAGCGCAAAAACTTTTAATCGAAAAACAAGAGTTTTGGCGAAATTTACTTTTTTTCATTAGGTAAATTTTTATGAGCAAGATATATTTGCACAATTTGAGGGTCAATGGGAAAGCAATTAGTGTTTTGAAGCAGATCTGGTAGCTCTGACACATATTCCTTTGGAGTTAAACCCATTCTCTCGTTAATTCTCGAATTTTACATTTTGACCCAAGACTGTATCTTGGAACTTCAGCCAACCAGCATTTAGGACTGGATTTTTCTTTATCAGTGACTCACATGTGGTAACATTTCACTATTTTTAAGCCACGTTTCCACTACATGGTACCAGCTTGACTCGACTTGACCTTTTTGTGTTTCTGTTACATAAAAGAACCTGGAATCTGGTACCCGGCACTATTTTTGTAGTACTTGCTCAGCCAAGGTTTCAAAACATACTAAAATGTGACGCGCAAACACTGCAGACCACTGATTGGTAAGACAGTTTTCTCCATGTCGTTGCATCATCAATGTGCGACCCAGATTTGGAAGTTTACAGTAAATATACCGGTAGGTTAGTCCACATGATGACACCCCGCAAAACGACACCATGGTCAGTCGAGAAGGTTCAGACACTTCTGCCTTTGGTGGCCAATGAAAAGATTCAGCGTGAGCTTGATGGGGCAACACGCAACGAGCAAATTTATCAGCTCTCTCTGAGCAGACGTCACGGAACTTACATGCCACATCGCTATGACGACCAGGTATTCTAAAGTCGGTAGAATCCTGTAATGGAAACAGTCTCCAGGAATAGCACCTGGTACGTGAGTCGAGTCGAGCTGGTTCCACGAAATGGAAACAGGCCTTTATTCAGTAAGCGTTTTACTTATAGACCAGTGTTGTCTTTGTTGCACCACAGGTTGACCAGTGTTGTCTATAAACTTAAGCTAATCGTGTTAAAAAAATGTCCACGTAATGAGCATTGTATTATATAGCCCTCTTAACCCGAGAACTCCTAGAACTATTTTTGTGGCAAATTATTTTTCTCTATATATTCAACTTTTCCTAAATTATTTATCACCATTTGTTACGATATTATCCTCCGCATTCTGCATTTTTTCAGTGAAAAGCATGAATTTTACTAAACTCAAATCGACAGGCTCATGTTCATAAAAACAGAGCAAATTTAAAAGGTTACTATATCAAAACAGAGAAAATTCAAGAAAAAAATGACTTTTTCAGCAAAATATATCTTTAGCCAAATGTAAAAACAAGGATCTACAACCACAGCCACATGGGTTTTACTATCAAATGAATTTTGCAGAACATGAGTGTTTCCACGTTCACTACAGAGCATCTGAATGTTGAAATGAGTCTTATCTAATGCTGCTGATATGCAAAGAAACTACATTTTGCCCAAATTATTTCAATATACTGACAGGATTAGTGGTTCAATAGTTATTAAACATTTTAGATCAGAAGGTGGTTTTAGTCCCTAGCAGCTGTTTGGTCTTTGAAGGTTAACCCAGATAATACAACCAAAAGATGAGTGAATTTAGTAGCTATTAAACAATTTAATACAGTGTGGAGTGATACATGTAAGGGGGGGGGGGCATTTTATTGGCATCTAGTGGTGAGGTTTAAAACAGCAAACAACTAGAGTATCCCTCAAAACACTCAGCATGGAGAACGCAAAGTACCTGCAAACTCAAGAAAAAAAAAACACTCTATATCTAGTCGTTTGTCTGTTCTGGGATTCCATAGAAAAATGCACTAACAGTTATGAACATCTATATTACAAAACGGAAGTGTACTCTGTGTGTGTGTCTCAGGTGTCACACAAAATCCAGAAAGAGCTGGCTGCTGCAGTTTGGCATATTTATGCATTTTTGGTCAAGGAAGAGAACACCAAAAGCAGCAAGTTGACAGGACCAATATTTTGGGAGATATTAGTAATTTTGGAATACAATAGCCTTACAATTACATTGCTATGCCCAGAATCATAGAATCATCACTGAAGTGGGTTACCTAGCAACAGATAAACAACCGGGCCACGTTGCTATGGTGTCAAATTTCACGTGCAGAAACAGACGTGCCAGCTGAGAGGTTATTCAACTGAAAATGCCAGTGAAATTTACCACGAAAGTAGAGAAAGCAAAGAAATGAACTGGATCAGAGAATCTAGAACCCGTGCTTTCCCACGGGTCAACGCGCTAGTTATACAGTTTACTTCCATGCTGCATCTTAAAGAATCCCAACTCTGTGTACGTTTTTAAAAATCCGACCAGAAGCATTAGAAATTAAATGTTTGGAGGGAAAAAAAACTCACATAAAGGGACAGCATTCAGTCAGCGCACAAGAATGTAAACGAGCAAGGACGTTTTCAGTTTCGATATTAGTTGGATTTCAGTCTGTCTGTGGTTTGGAAAATTCTGTCACTGTACAAGGAATAATTACTGGCCCAACTTTTAAATACTGGCTGACTTAGCATCACTTCCCACGACAAATGCTAAAAATAAACCATATATTCATATTCACCTGTAAATAGTGTGTTTTTATAAGTTACACTCTATTAATATCTCTAGTGACTCCAGCGAATCAACGCACAGTGATTCAGTAAGAAATCCCATACTGTCAACTGATTCCATATTTAGTGTTTTTTTTTTCCCTTGATGCATGATTGTGTGCATTTTAAAAAGGCTTTTCATGGGGAAAGAGATGAGTGACACCCCAGTAAGGTGTGACCTATTTGATTTCACAGCGGTGACACATTTAACTGGATTCCCTACCTGGAGGCATCTCCAAACATGTGGCTGACCTGAGAGGCATACAGTCTGGACATCACAAAGCCCCACCCCCCACCCCTAAAAAAAAAAAAAAAAAAAAAAAACACATTCCCTGCATTTCACACCGGCTTACATGTAGAGGGAGAAAATCCTGCCTGAATGACAGAGAAAAGACCCCCGTCAAAGAGGTTAAATACACACCGCACAGCCTCGTCCACTGCCCGTTTGCGTCATGTCACGTAACACTGCAAGCGCTAATGATTTTAACACCATATATGTGTTCCACAGCAAAATAATGCACTGAATTAAACATGTGACCCACAACAACAACGACACAGACGCTGTCAGCAGCCAAATAGTGCAGTCACAGCACTCTATAAACAAGTCCAACAATATGGCGAGGGGTAACAGTCAGAAATATCTTCTAGCAGGAACGATCACCTCAATGTGACGGGATTCCCACTTCAATACTTAAGACGTCTATCACAAGCAACGTGAGGACTGTCCTTGAATATATACAGATCAGGAAATAGGGTTTATTGCAGTTTATTGGTTTATCGTGGAAACTATTTATCACAAGTGAGTTACTGTAGATGCTGAATAATATTCACTTTTTACAGCTGAACCTCACTGTGCTTTCCTTAACCCTTGAAGACCTACAACTATTTTCATGGTAGCTTCCAAATTATTATTATTATTATTTTTATTATTATTATATTAGTCACAGTTTTACTATATTATCATCTGCATTTTGCATTTTTCAGTGACGATCAGATATTTTCCTATATGTAACTTACAGATCACATAGATACGGAAGAGGATTAGGGCCACTGGAAAAAACAAACAAAAAAATTAAGGTCTATTTATTATTAGTAGTATTATTAGTAGTATTATTAGTATTATTATTAGTATTATTATGAGAAAATGTCAGAATTCTGAG
>JAPQRP010058505.1:0-22675 GCA_037367295.1 Apogon hyalosoma | reverse complement strand
TGGGGTGTGGTCCATACATAACGTCACTAACGCTGGCGTGAAAGCGAAACTGAAACTTAACATGCTTTCAACATCCAGTTCCCGACTTCTACGCCTCTCTTATACGTCAGATCTTGCACGAAATTGTCACAACTTCTAACCTGTATCCACATGTTTACCCCCCCCTTTATCTGCGCCCCAGACACAGATCATAAGACTCTCTCCACAACATTGTTCTGTAGGCCCTAAGCATTATGGGTAATCCCTTCATCCACCTCTCTTCTCACCCTGATGTGTCCATTTCTCTGGAACAGTGTCAGTCTGGACTCATCAGACCACACGAATGCTTTCCATTGAAACACAGTCCGATCTTTATGCTGTCTATCAAACTGATGGTTGTTCAAGAAATAAGACGCTACTCACTGAATCAGTTAAAGGGTTAAAGAACTTGTTGCAGCTGAAACATATTAACGACTGTTGTAATTATCTAATGAAGGATCTGAATTAAATGTTTATTTAAAGTGAGAACGGGACTTTTTTCTGGCCAAGTGGTGCATCTTTGTGAGAAATTACCACGGTGCTTTTTGTGCAAGTTTCCCTCACACAGGTACAGAATGACCCAGGACACATTTGAGTTCTCACAACGAAAAGAAACACGCGGAAGAGACCACCTCAAAAAGTGATCAAGCAGTCTCAATACTGTACCAAAGTCTGAAAGACACAGAACCTGCTTCTACTCTGTACACTAAAGAGAAATGGGAGAGGGAACTGAATGTAAACATTACTCTGAAAGAATGGCATGATATGTGTGAAACACAACTACAAATTGAAGAACATGGAAGGGATTTGGATGGAAAAACCTGACCTGTTACTTCATTACACCTAAACTGAAGTGCAAACAAACTGGTTCCCAACATACATATTGGTGGTTATGTGTAGAGAGAGAAGCAAACCTCACACACATCTTCTGCGAGTGTCATAAACTTAACTCATTCTGGGAAAGTGTGAATAGAATAGAATCTTTATGTTGTCACACATATAAACATGCGCCACACATTGAAATTTGTCTTCTGCCTTTAATCCATCACTAGATCATGAATCACACACACTGCATGCAAGGAGCAGCGAGCTCGCCTAATCAGGCCCCCAGCCAACAATTCTCCGCCAACCCAGGTAATTGAACCAGCAATCCTTTGGTCACAAGCCGACTCTCCAGCCATCTACGCCACGGCTGCACAACATAATGAAAGACATTTTGAGATATGTAATACACAGGGAATGTGAAGTTATGTATCTTGGAAGTCTGAAAGTTTTATGTTCCAGAAAAAGATAGATATTTAACCAAATCGTTATTGGTCACATGTATTAAAAAAAAAAAAAAAAAAAAAAAGCAACAACAAGAAACTGGTGCAAGGCTGAACCACCCACTACAGTGGCTACTCAGTGGCAAGGGGTCATAAGAGAGGTTTACACCATGGAGAGAATGAGCCATCGGCTTAGAAAGAGAGAAAGTGTCTTTGTGATTAAGTGGGAGAAATGGACACAGTACGACGCAGTAAACGACGCTTCAGGAGTGACTGACTTGAATGTATGTACTTTGTTTTGGATGACAGATACTGGTAAACATGACTGTTATTTCTTCTGCTTTTTGTTTCATACTTAACACATCTGTCCTATTTTTCTATCTAACTCTACAATGGAATACATAATTAAAATCTGTATCTCTTTGTTTAAATGTAAAAAACTTCAATAAAAATATGAGTGTAAAAAAAAAAAAAAAGTGATCAGATCTTATTACATCTTGAAGCATGTTAAAGCCAGGTCTGAACAGGGCTACAGTCCTTTCAGTAAAAGTCATCCAAGCACTATACTTTAGTTTTAAAACATACGTGACTGAAAATGTTATATTTTATCACTTTCACCAGGGTGGTTCAAGCATTCTAAGTGTAACTGTTTCCCTTGAAGTCTAGACAAACACAAGAGCCATTTTAATCCTTTATCAGGCAAGTGACTATTTTTGGTTATTTCGGCATACATTACAAAACAGTGACAGCGACAGTTCCAGTGAGGACAGTGAATCAACAGTCTCAGGTCCAGTGTGGTCTACAGGGTCTGAAAGGTCCACCTCTGCATGAACAGTGAGTGGACCTGCTTTGTTAGGTACCATGAAGTAATGGTACTAATGTAAGGAATGATGTTCAAAGGGAGAATGTGGATGTGGACAGGGGTCTGGATCAGCACTAATGTTGGTCTAATGTTCTAAAAGGGATGTTCTAAAATACATGTTCCTTTCATATTACATGTGTTTTTCTTGTATTTTTTATATTTACTTCTTGGTTTGTTTGTTTATTTATTTATTTAGTTACTTATGGGTAAGGAAACAAATATGGTAATTTCACTGACTTTGATTTTCTACATTATAAAAATTTTAGAAAAAATAATAAAATCTTCTTATGTCCTTCAATAACACACTAAGGTTGAAGTGTATTTCTATGAGTGACCTATAAAGGGTTAATCAGTTCAACCGCACTGCAAATATGACTGCAGTTGAATTTTTTAAGGGTTAAAATTAATTTTTCAATATTTTTTACAAAATCACCAGTGACTACGCATCTTGGGCTTATGTGAGTGGGTGCATGTACTACAAGAGTCATCAGAGGATGGCTCATCCCCTGACCCCCCACCAATTCGAAAAGTGGTATGTGGTACTGAAATTCACACTTTTCATTGACTCAGGCCGCCGACAGCAGAGGAGTGGAGTAGTCTCACAAAATGGCACTGTTTCTCAGTCAGTGACATATATAGAAAATTTAACTGCCAAGACAGCTGAAGCCAAGCGATGGCAGACAAACAAGATGGTTGGACAACAGACAGAACAGCAAAAGACACCACTCAAACACATAACTGATAAATAGCAGCAAATGTGGTGGAAAAACACTGAATGGTTTCCCAGTTATTCTCTGGAAACAATATGATGACAGACAGACGGACAGACAGACATGCAATGACCATCACATCCCAGGAAGAGAAAAATGTTCCAAAGAGGTAAAAAACCACAGACTGCTCTGGAGACTGAACTGGTATAAGCCATGTCCGTGTCTGCATCTATTTCAGCACCACACTGTGGTTCACATGTTGCTAAAAAGCAAAAGGATCACTCCAGCACATGAATGATTAATTGTAGAAAGTTTGGTAAAAGATGTTGAATGGTTTCAGAGGTGGGTAGTAACGCGTTACATTTACTCCATTACAGTTACTGAAGTAACTTTTTACATGAATTGTACTTTTAAGAGTACTTTTAAAATGACATACTTTTTACTTTTACTCAAGTATATTTATAAAGAAGAAACGCTACTTCTACTCCGTCACAATGGCGTACATTCTGCTCGTTACTTTTATTTTTCGTTATTTGTTTAATGCAAGAACCATTTGATTTGTTTGAAAGACTTCCGCCAAAAACTCACGTGACTGCATTTCACCAATCAAATGTAGCTAGCAGCTACGTTAGACATAGCCGCTAACTATGTTTGACTCTGTTCCACCAATCAGATGTATCCAGGCAGTCACATGACAGTTTGGCGCCAGTTTCACACAGGAGCAGAGTGAGCACACCGGAGTACAAACACTGGAGTGGACGTCAGAGATGGATGGAACAACAGCTTGTGATTTGGATTCAGACGAGACAGATGTGGAACAGCCCTGGCCGCACAGTGAAGCTCTGTTTACCTTACGGTCTATGAAAAAGAACAGCTGTGTCATGAACTATCATCTGTGTCTGCAAAAACGAGTCCACATTTCAGCTACAAGAACGCAACTTCCAATTTGAGTTGCACTAAGCTTAGTTTTATCTGTGGACAGTCTAGCGCTGTTTGGAATACAGTTTCTGTACTCTGGAAAAAATGGCATTATAATTTTCTATGGGTCTTTTGCCCCAGGAAGACATGAATTTGTACATAACCCCGCGGCTGGGGCCTTTGCAGGCAGGCTCTCGCAGTCCCGCCTTTGTGCCCCTAAGCGCAGACGACTGAACGTTTTTCAGAGTTAAAGATATTTGACAGAAGGGAAGATGTGTTCAGAGACATCTAGGCTAACTGGTAAAAATAAACAGAAACCATGCACAGTATCTGCCTCCAGAAGAACAGACTAAATATTAATGTGATCCAACCAACAATGATTATTATTTGGTATATTTGTAAGTAACTCTAATGTTCCCATATATATTTTGTATATTTTATTTTAACATTTCATTTATTAACTGCTGAATTTAAAAGAACAATAAATATGATGTTACTCAGGAAGTACTCAGTACTTGAGTAATTTTTTTTTATTAAGTACTTTTTTACTTTTACTTGAGTACTTATTTGGATGACTACTGTTTACTTGTACTTGAGTAATATTTTTCTAAAGTAACAGTACTTTTATTTGAGTATAATTTTTGGCTACTCTACCCACCTCTGGGCATTTGGAACGAGAAAGCTGAGAGGGGTGCATGAGCGACCCTTCGAATGTATTTAGTTTTTTTCAGTGTGAATCATGATGTTTCCAATATTTCATTCACTGATCATGTAGATGTTCATGAAACTGATTAAAGTTATTAAAGAGAAAACTGAAGAAAAAGTGACTTTTTCAGCAAAATCTATCATTAACTGAACATAAACCCAGTGTCTCCATCCACTGTCATTGATCCAACTCCATGAGTTTTACTGGTGAATCAATGTTGTAGAAGATGACAGTGTTTCCACGGTAACTACAGAGCCTCTGAACGTCCAAATGGATCATATCTGATGAACATAAAAAGATGACGAATTGCATTTTACACCAATTATTTACATGTATCGATAGGATTAGTGGTTTATTAAACATTATAGATAATAGATGCTTTTGTTTGCTAGTGGCTGCGTGGGTCTTTAAGGGTTAATCAGCTCTGGACATTCTTTACTGCTTCTACAGTTATAGGGTAACTGCTGCTCTTTCATTTACTTCCTACTCACAGTAAACAGAACTCCGTCCTCCTCATTTTCACCTGAACGTCTACCACATCTTCATTTGCCTTTATAAACTGTATTAAATTACATTCATTTTCTTTTGATTACATCTTTTTCTATGGTTCAAATCATAACACACCGTCATCTCAAGATGTGTCATAGATTGAAACCAGGGCCTTAAAGATGCATTATGGAGGTGAAAACTGCACAACAAAACCTGAGGGACCAAGCCAAAGGTGACAATAAGGAGGAAAAACCACCTTTAAGGAAGAAAATAACCTCAGACAGACCTGGCTCTGGGTGGACAGCCGTCTACCTCGATGGGTCGGTGTGAGTGGAGAGAGAGAGAAGAAAAACCAACGAATAACAGAGACGCTCAATAACACGGACAATATTTTTAACACTCAAGGCACATAGGAACATAAGGCCGAACTTCCCCTCAACATTTTCAGCATTTTCCTAAGTTACATCATCATTTCCTGAAATAGATGATGATGATGATGATTAGCTCCAATTCCATTTCCTTTAACTTCTTCTTGTAACCACTGTCACTATCACTGAAATGACTGTGAACATGGGCGTCATTAGACCTGGGCATGTTTTGGCAGTAGCCCCGGATGTTTTTTTTTTTTTTTTTTTTTTTTTTTTTTTTAACCCTGTAAAGCCTGAACCATTAAATAATTGACAGAAAATTCCAGTTCTTTGAAACTGGAGCTTTATTGGTCCTTCTGAACAACCAAAAACATTTTTTTTCAAATATCACTTTCCATGTATGAATTTCAATGTTGTATCATATTTGATACATTGGGTCTCAATGATCAAATATTATTATTTTTGAAAAAGAAAAAAACAAAACAAAATATAACATAGACATGTCTAATAAACTGGTAATTCCTTTTCAAAATTGGCAAAGTTCTGCCTCTTTCCTCATTAATGACAGATTTGTGGTGTCACTGGAAAGGCCTCTGGTGAACCAATTCCTCCCCCCGGTGGATTATTGCATGCATATTGCATGTATCTAATTGTATACATCAGGTTTTTCAAGAAAAAAAAAAATCACTGATCATGTAGTGGGCTTCAAAACTCATGTATCAAATATGATACGGTTAAATAAGCATATGAGTAAATACATGCCCCCCTCATCATTGGCACTTGTGCGTACCTTGTGCCCCCTCCCCCACTCTCAAATTTTTTTAAGCCCTGGATGTTTTCAAGTCCTAGCAACACCCATGACTTAACCCCCTTCTTATCCTTCTTATCTCATTCTTGTACTTTTAATCCATAAAAACCCAAATGACCAAAAGCATCTACTGATCCAAAATGTTTCATACCTGTTAATCCACTAATTTTATCGATACATGTAAATAATTGGTGTAAAATTCAGGTTATCATCTTTTCATGGTCATCAGATATGACCCATTTGCACATTCAGAGGCTCCGTAGTTACCATGGAAACACTGTCATCTTCTATAACACTGATTCACCAGTAAAACCCATGGAGTTGGATCAGTGACAGTGGATGCAAACACTGGGTTTACGTTCAGTTAATGATAGATTTTTCTTCAGTTTTCTCTGTTTTTGATATAATAACCCACAACTTTAATCTGAGCTTTTTATGAACATCCATATGATCAGTGAATTAAATATAGTAAAATACCTGATATTCAGAGAAAAAAAAAAAAAAAGCAGGGGGAACACAGTAAAACTAACTCTGTTTGGCTACAGTTACAGAGCGTCACATTCACCCAACGGGTTGAAAGCTAGAGTTTGGAAGCAGGGCTGTCATGCTCTGATGCGAACGCCGGAGCGCAGATACAAACTTCTGAACCGAAAGTATTTTATCCAGAAAGCAGTTCCCGAACTGTACAATGAGACCAAAACAATAGTAGTGGAATCCCTGAGGAAAGCATGTAGGATCACTCCGATATGTGATGCATGCTTTGACTGTGGACAGTGAAATATTTCGTTTGTTATGGGATTCATGCTGCTCATTGAGGATTTTGTTTGGATATCATTTATTATGACTGAATAAGCTAGCGCTTGTGTTGGTTCAGGTTGAATTAGCTGTTTTCTACAGAAGCATGTGTGTGGAGGGTCTGAGAGTTTGAGTGGGTTCCTGGGGAGCTTTTGAAGGGCCAGAAAAACTAAATACACAATTATTTATTAATTTAAAAAATTTTTTTTTTACTAGATTTCTACAGAAATCAGTGAAAACCAGTTTTGATTGAAATAAGTCTTATTTATTTCTAAAGACACTTTATTTGTTTTCCTGAAAAAAATGTCCACCAAAATGTCCACCAAAGTTTATTTTGTACTGTTAAAAGGTATATATATTTTTGAAAAGTATTACTTTTGATACAGCAAATGTTTTGCAGGTAACTGGAAATCTTTATTTGTGAATAAGAGCAGCTTGTGCTGTATATGCTACTGCTACCTTTGTCCTGTTGGTTCCCTGGTGGAAAATATGTGGGATCATTCAGTGGTTTGACACAAATAAAAGATAATGGAGGCACATTTATGTGCAGTGGTGGGCTGTCAGGGCCTTCAAGGCCATCTGCGCTGGCCTAAAAAAAAATATGTAAATCACAGACTGATGTTAATTATATTTTATCCATGAATACTTATTAAATAATTCCAAATGGTCTGTCCGCTTCCTTTCAAAGCTTTTCCCCTGGTTGTGCTGCTTCCAGACATGGATTTTCATATCAAAGCATTTAACCAATCACATTTCAGCCATCATCTGTTGCCAGGCAGGGTCATAGTCGAAGAAGTCTGCCCAGAGGCCTTCACAGTCAGTTCCACGGGCCCTCTAGCAAAAAATAAGCGTCGATGAAACTGTTGCTTCAACCAATCAGATTTTGATTTGGCAACACCAAGGCCCTCTAGCAGGCGTACGGTGACATCAGCATATTCACACCTTTTGGTTGGATAGTCAGAGTGTACGAGCCAAAGCTAGCAAACTGCATCTGTAGAGCTGCACCAACAGAACTGGGTTGATTTAACAGCTGTTTAGTCAACCCACAATGGTCAAAGGAGGAGAAGAAGTAGATTTGGTTGCAGATTTATTGTCAAAGCCATTTTCAGATGGACTTTTCAAGAAAAGCTGGACATTGTTAAGAAAGGTCGGACAATTCCAAAGCTAGCAAGCCTGTGACAACCAGGAAAAGGATTTGTCCATCACTTTCAGTCCACGAACTACGAGCGGTACGGATCTGTACGACAGTAACTGAACTCTATTTGAGGAAAGAAAGGAGGGTGGATTTTTTGTACAAATAATCCAAATTTTTTGTAAGTAAAATGTTGCTATTTTCTTAAATAATATTGCAAGTTTATGAGGTTATTACTGATGCTTTTTTATGTGTGTCACAGCTGTAACTGCAGTAGAAAGAGACTTGTGCACCCCAGGTTTGTTTATTCAGTAAAGGCATTTACTGCGTCTACACGAGTTATCTATGCTCTTTATACTGCATTACTGCATAACAAGATAGTTTTTATAGTCATAAAATAGTTATTAAGGGGTGGATTGATTCAGACAGAGCACTACTGAAGGCCTAGGTGGGAAATGTACGGCCTGCCACTGTTTATTTGATTACTTGAATTTATAGATACCAACAAATATACCTCATTTAAAAGTTTGAAGTAGCCACAGAGGGAGAAAAAAATCCTGAATGGGGGAAAAGAGATGCATCGAAAATCGTTAGAATTGTAATAATCGTTATTATTGTGATAATTGTTGATTAATCAAATCGTAGCACCCTGAATTGTAATCAAATTGAATCATGAGGTACCTTAGATGGCACACCCCCAATGTTTACAGGTTAATCTGATTTATTTCAGGGTTTTGGGTTTTGTTTTACATTTGTACATGTGGAGAAAAAAAACAGAAATTGCAGAAATCCCAGTTGGACCACGTCAAACTGTCATCAGCACTAACTGGTCTCACCATTTTATTATTATTTTTTTTAAATAAGGTCCAGTGATAGTAACCTGAAGGTCTTCAGCTCTCTATGTGAGTGGAAGACAGCCTTGGTTGAACTTTTTCCAACAGAAAATGTATTATATGGTTTGAAAAACAAAAAGACACACAAAAGAAAAAAAATAAAAAACTCACGTAGGAGGAGGAGTGGGTTAACATGGGAGAATGTTCTAATGGAAGAGACTTCAGGCAGTCACCTCATTAATGAGCCTTTTTGCACTATTGATTTTCTATTTGCCATTGCTTTTAAGTCAAATCCACCACTTTCCTTTTCAGAAAACACTAGGTGAGCACGTGGGTAAGGTGCAGACACAGATGTTGAGATCATGAACTCTGAGAATTATACCAAATCAATAATGCTAACCACTGTGTACCCCACCTTTGCCCAGTGTCTGCTGGGTTACGCTTCAGCTCCCACAACCGCACAGAGGCTTCAACAGCTACAGAAAATGAATGAACAGTAATGAATGTACCACCGGTTCAGAGAACATCTGTGTGATGGCTCGAGCGGTCGAGGCGCATTTTAAGAAGGAGCTTGGATCCAGGTGTAGCAGCAAAAGCACTTGTTTCATTTAGTTTCTTGCAAGACGAAACAAACACAACCTCCACCATCAGCATACAGACACTGGCTGACACACATATATATATACATAAGTGCACAGTGCAATTAAGTGAGCTAAACCATTTCCACAGGGGAGACAAAGTATACACACTTAACTATACTGTTTTTCACTTTAAAAACTCATGAAATACACTATTTTTTACAAATATTAATACAAACCCATATACCCAAAACAACACTATCTCAAATACATGTTTTGGTTTTTTTTTTAGTTTAGTTTTTTTTTTTAATTTTATTTGTTGTTTTGTTTTATTTTCCTTGTGTCTGAAATAAACTAAACTAAATGTCTAAATGTCTACATATACATATTTACAGTTAACCCAAAAACCCCTCCTTCAACTTCCTGTATGCATTCACCCCCCTGGAACCCCTGTCCAAGCCCCCCAGGGATTCTTTCGGCTGGACACCACATCAGAAGCGGAACCACACACAGGTAAGTTGGGGTCTGATACATGTTTTCTACAATACTCTTTGAAATAATACTGTTGACGATGTGTTTAACTCTTTACGCAATATCACAGTTGCTGTATAAATCATTCAAATAATATGTGCTGTCTTCGTGTATATTTGCAGGTACAGTGAAGAGGACGCAAGCGCAAACGGCTTGACCATCCACTCGCTGGACCAACTCCGCCACAGTATTACACAATACAAATATTCAATAACTATCTTAATTTAAAACCACAGCATGTGTATATCATTTCCCTGTGTGCTATTCATTTAGCATTACTACTGCTGTCACTCAATATATACAAGCTATAAGCCACGACTTAACAGTGACCTGTCGTTACAATCTGAAACTGGATGTAGAATTAGATTTTCACACTGGGTATCCGGATCCGTGCTGTACCTGGATACACTCACACCTTTCCCGCAGGTGTTGCGCGGGAAAGCACTTACAACCACATACCGCGGTCCGTGAAAGAGAACGAGTGGGTGTTACAGGGCCGAAACAGTCGGTGGCGACGTGAAAGGAATTCTGTCGCTCTCCAACAAACGCATAAGTGACAAACCCTTACGTCATCAACCGAGCATCTGTTCCGTTCACAGGCAATACTTTTCTATCTGTTAGCCGGTTTGAGGCAAAGAGAAGAAGAGTGACCTTCGTTGTCGCTGATATGTCACTGCGCGGTTCGGTCGGTAAGGCGAACCCGTGCCGCATGGATCTGAGGCTTTTTCAGGAGACAACAGGAGCGCCGACTGTGCCGCACCTCTTCTGGCATTGTTCATACACCAACAAACTGTGGAGGGACTTCAGCAGATTTATTATCGACCATGTTTTCAGAGACTTTGTTATATCATAGAAAAATGTACTATTTAGTTTTTACAGATACCCCAAAAAAGAAGAGAAACTTTTTTTTTTTAAATTAATTTCACTTGCAAAATGTTTCATTCACAAATGTACACTTGCTCACAATAAGTTTGGGATATTGTGAGGTCCTCAGTGGATTTCATACATAAGGTGTTTGTTTCACTTCAGTGATTTTTGGGATATGGAGGCAGTTGTATTATGGTGATAGACACACCTCAGTTTGTGTTTTCCACGTAATGGTCTCACTGTGTACATTGGGGCCAATACCAAAAAATACAAAAAGACAACCCTTTTCAATGTGGCATCAGTTTCAACATTCTGTGGCTATAAAAGCTGGTATAGTCAGTAAGTCATTCCCAGTTCATCATTTAAACAGCCATGAACACACGACGTCACTGAACGGACGAGCAGCGCCACGTGGCCGTAGCGCGCCTTCAGGTCGGTAGCAGGCAGTCAGATGTTGATGTGAACTTGGTGTGTCTCAAAGTGTCATCAGCAGACTTGGAACAAGACAGAACTACTGGAGTGTTGGAGACAGACCCAGGAGTGGAGCCCCACCAGTGATGGACCGCAATGAGGACCAGTACCTAAGGACCTATGCACTCAGACACCGTTATGCAACTGGCACACAGCGCAGGCCTGTTTACAAGAAGGGAGGGGTACTAGGGTTTACACACAAACCATTCACAAACGGCTTCAGCACTTTGGCTTGAATGACAGACGAGCGCTGCAGGTGACTCCACTGACACCAAGACACCGCCGTGACCGTTTGCAGTGTGCACCAGACCATGTGACCTGGACAGTGCAGCAGCGGTCTACCGTCCTGTTCACTGAGGAGTGTGGGGTCACCTTGCACACAAATGATGGTCGTCAGCGTTGGTGGAGAAGGCAAGGTGAGCGATACGCCGAGGTCAACGTGGTCCCAGGGTTGGCTTTGGTGGAGGAGGTGCAACAGTCTGAGCAGGCATCAGCAGTCATTGAATTAAGCAAAAAAAAATGTTGAATTAAGCCAAAAAAAATGTTGAATTAAGCAAAAAAAAAAAAAAAAAAGCCTGCCAATGGAACAAGTGAAAATTATCTTTGTAAGAAAGATTTTCAAGATCTGTTGTCTAAAAACACGTTTTTATATCTCACAAGTTACTCTGTAGGTGATTATGTCTTATTTTAAGTGTGATGAGATATTTTGACTAGAAATGAGGAAAATACACTTGGTAAGATTTGGATTTTTGCAGTGTATTGACTATTGCTGAGTAAAATGTGTTTTTCTATGAAATTATCCAATCTGTTACTGAAAAGTTTTTTGTAAATTTTTGAGAATTGTGAAAGAAGAGAAACAGGCCTGCGTTTGTGGCACTTCCAAAATGGATGTTTCTCTGTTCTGAACCTTTCATAAGTGATTTATCACCAATTGCTCTAATATTATCTTCTGAATTTTGCATTTTTCAGTGGAAATCCAGTATTTTCCTATATTTAATTCACTTGTAGGATTCGTGGATCAACAGGTATTTGACATTTTAGACCAGTTGATGGTTTTGGTGGTCGGTGGCTCGTTGGGTCTTTATGGGTTAAACTGTATAATGTGTTGAGAAATTCTTCTGTCATTTTGTGCTTATTGTGATTTAGTGAGTCAATGTTAAAGTCATCACAGATAAACATGACTTTTTGACTTGTTTTTGAGAAATGTTCCTCCATCCAGTCCTTGAAAAAATCCACATTTGAACCAGGTGTTCTGTATAAACAACTCACAATGATATTTTTCTTTTTTCCAATAATATTTCTATAGTAACACATTCAAGAAGGTTATCCACTACTACTGACAGTTTTTCTTCAACCTTGAAATTAAGTTCCCTATCCACAAACAAGGCAACACCACCACCATTCTTGTTTTGTCTGTTCATATAAACCATTTCATATCCTTCCATTTCAAAGTCAATAACTCATTCACTTTTCATCTATGTTTCTGACATAGCACTGATGCTGAAAGGCTGTGTGAACTGGCTTAGGCAATAGTTTATGTTTTCCAAGTTGGCATACAGGCTTCTGCTGTTAAAGTGGATTATGGACATTTTGAGCTTTGATGGTGTTGTTGAACTGCTCTTCGGTGTAATAATGGCAGTTGTTATTGATGTTGGGAAAAAAGTTGTTCTCTGGATCAGTGTCATTTTCTATGTCCTGTGGATGATACTCAGTATAGGGCTGCGCGATATTGGAAAAAACTAAAATTGCGATTTTTTTTTTTTAACCCTGCGATATATATTGCGATATGAAGAAAAAATACTCAGGATAGCTGTGGTGCTGACGTAAATGATTGAACAAATGAGTTGCGTTACCTCTCGTTGCGGCAACAGGTGGAAGGTACTGTCGACACAGAACGCGTGTTTCAGTATCATCGTTTTTACAGCCGAAGTAATTCCAGATAACTGACATTGCTTTTCTTTTTGGCACCAAGTCTTCGTTTTTGGTGACTTTCTCTTGATCGTTGGTCATTTTTCAATGTTGCGGTGTTTCCTGTGGAATTTATCTGTTGGTGTGGCGGTGTGTGTGTGGGGGGGTACACGCGTTTCAGTCAGTAGGTTGGGGCGACTAATAATACTATGGGGAAGTGAAGTGAAACATAAAGCTCATTTATCTTCTCCCTTCCTCCTGAAGCTTCGCCAGCTTTCATTTGAGGGGGCAGGATGTGGCGCTGCGCCACGGCAAAACCCCACCAGTGGAAACGCTGCGTTGTTACCAGCGACTCACTCCATGTGCAGGGGCGTGGTCTGCTTCAGTGAACTGATCAAGAATGAATGTGATTGGTGGATCGCTGCACGCAGTATATGTCAGGTACCCTTGAAATTAGATGAGAACATGTTAAGTTCATTTGCCTCCTACATCCCAGGACCTGAGATGTGACACGTACATCACAATGACGATGCTCAAACGATATGTTGCGCAGCTCTAACTCCGTATATTGGAAAAGGTTTAGCTCCAGATCCTCATACTCAGTGGTTCTTTGTGCTATCTTATTAATTCCAGGATGTGTTTGGGTTGTGTTTGTTGTCACTGAAAGAGTGTGTGGTTTCCCAGCTTAACATGTCTCTTGGTTGTTCTGGAGAACTGGTGCGAGGATGAAGGATTAGTTTATCCTGACATAGATAGGCGACGTCACCCCTCTATCTCACTGCCTCAAATCTGGCATCAGTTCTTTCCTCTTCTTCCTCACTGCATCTGTGTAGTCCTCATTTTTTGTAGATTTTAGTCCCCTTCAGGTTCTTGGTGTGTTGCAGAATGGTTGATCCGTCCTTGTATATAGAAACTTCACTACTATGGGCCTGGGTCTGTCGTCTCCAGGTTTCCCTGTGCGATGTGTGCTCTCTCCATCTCCATATCCTTCTTAATCTGTAGCTTTTCAGCTAGAACCTTCTTCACTTTCTCCTCCGTCTCAGACCAGGTCTCTCCAGGTGACTCCATTATCCCCTCAAAGACCAAGTTGTTTCGTCTGGTCTTATCTTATCATCTTATCAGCAACAACTAGCAAACTATCACAAACTTTAAACAAATCTGTCTGCATGGATTTACAGCTTTCAGCTTGATTAGCATTGTCCATTTTAATATCATCCACCTCCTTTTGGGTAAATTGCAGGCTTGTTTTTATGTCCTGTAATTCTCGGATTAATGTGTTCGGCCTTGTGTTGGTGGAGTCCATTATGGTTTTAACAAAGCCTTCAAAGTTTTGTTGTTGTTGTAATAAAGCTGTGAACATCTGCTGTTGCAGCAGTTCTGTTACTTGCATGAGACATATTCTTCATCTGATTTACCCTCTGCTCTTAATTTCAGTGGGATTGTATGGCTCTGAGTGGAAGCCCTGATCTGAATAGTTATTCACAAAATTAAAAAAAAAACAACAACAACAACATATCCTCAATTCCCAACTGTGCAAACATGAGATGCAGTGACAGTTTTTATTATAGAGTAGTGTCATATATTAATTCATTTTCTGAGCCAGCTTTATCCTCACTAGGGTCACGGGGGTCGCTGGAGCCTATTCCAGGTGGGGTACAGCCTGGACATGTCACCAGTTCATTGCAGGGCTGACATATAGAGACAAACAATCACTCTCACACCTATGGGCAATTTAAATTAAATAATTAACCTACCAGTGCATGTGTTTGGATGGTGGGAGGAAGCAGGAGAATCCACACAGACACGGGGAGAACATGCAAACTCTACAAACATTGACTGGTTCTGGAATCGAACCCAGGCCCTTCTTGCTGTGAGGCATGAGTGCTATCCACTGCACCACCGTGTCACCCCTGTTACATGTCCACAGGTGAATATTTTTACTGTATGTTTAATGGTTGATGAATTAAGACAAATGGACTTTTAAGCAGGATTTTAAAACCTGCGTTTTTAGGAATGAAATGTGACAAAATTGCTTTTGTAAGAAACAATAAGAAATGCATAAACTTGAAATAAATATTTAAGTTTTTAACTATTGTAATTATGAGCTAAGATTAGTTTTGTATTGCACGTAATGTAAATGCTCTGTATTGCGTGTGCACCTGCCCAGGGACAGCAGATGGAAAGTAGCTTGTAGCTAACTCTGGTGCAAAGTATCTCTTCTCTTTGAGATGAATGTATTTGTACATTGTTCCTGACAAATAAACAATAAACTAAACTCACTATATAAGCCTCGAATAACATAGATAAACAGGCCACTGGAAAAAATCTAAAACTTACCAAAAAAACAATAACTATAGTTTCTTACCAAGTGTATTTTTGTCATTTCTAGTCAAGGTATCTCAAACTTAAAATAAGACAATCACCTAAAGCATAACTTTTCAGTGAGATATAAAAATGTATTTTTAGACAACAGACCTTGAAAATCTTATTTCAAGAAGTCTTACCAAGATCATTTTCATTTGGCAGATTTTTTTGCTTGAATTAAGCAAAAAAAAAAAAAAATCTTGAATTAAACAAAAAGATCTGCCAATGGAACAAGTGAAAATTATCTTGGTAAGATTTCTTGAAATAATATTTCCAAGATCTATTGTCTAAAAATAAGTATTTTTTTTATATCTCACTGAAAAGTTACTCTTTAGTGATTACATCTTATTTTAAGTGTGATGAGATATTTTGACTAGAAATGAGAAAAATACACTTGGTAAAATTTGGATTTTTGCAGTGAATGTATCTCCTGCCACCAGTTTACTCAAAAAAAAACCAAAAAAAAACAACAAAACAAAACAAAAAAACCCACCAATAACCATAGTTGCAGCAGTAAAAAAGGCACTGGATTGTGAGAGTTGCTGTTCTCATCAGTGTTGATGAAAATCTAACATAATAATATAATAGTCACAAAATCTATGAGTCAGGACAGAAATCACATTTTCAGAAAAAGTTTCATTCCTACATGGTTCAGTGATATATATTCACACTGTGCCATTCTCACTTCAGTTCAGTTCCAATCAGATTTATTCATATAGTCCACTATCATAAATCAAAGATTCCTCTCAGGGGGCTTTACAGTCTGTGCAATATTAAAGTGTGTGTATGAAACTTCAGAGACAGACCTGGAATTCCTCTTCGTGGTGGACACACATCTATACATAACATTACAATGGAATAGAATAGAATAAACTTTACTGTCATTACACCGGTTGTGCGCCGAAATTGCAGGTGTCTCTGCCAGCAACAGTGCACTTACATCTACATAACACAAAAGATACAGACATGTATTAAAAAATATAAAATAATGTGCAGTCAAAAATATGTGCAAACAAGTGGTGTCAGGTACAACAAACCCTGTTCCTCGCACGTATTGTAGGTTATTTTGGCACAGATCCAGCTGATGTCATCATGTCTATACGTGTGCTGAGGTGAGCATATCGATTGCCTCTATATATGTGCAAAGTTTGAGGTAAATTGAAATAAAATTGATGTTTTATAGACATTTGAAATTTCGCCCATTATAAGTAAATGGGAGGAGAAAAGATTTTAAAAATTCATAAAAATTTCAACTTTGACCTACTGTTCCCAAAATGTAATGACATCTATTCTCAATCACTGGCAGTCTATAAACCCAATTTGGTATGAATTCAACCAACAGTTTTGCTGATACAGACAGTTGAAATGTTGCCCATTGTAAGGAAATGGGGGGGATCATTCAAAAAATGTTATTATTGACCTACTGTTGCCAAAATGTAATCAGATCTATTCTGGGTCACTGGTAATGTATAAACCCAATGTGGTATGAATTTAACCAATAGTTTTGCTGCTAAAGTGTTAATAGACAAACTAACAAACAAACCAAGAACAATTAGATATACTGTATGAAAGTGTAAAATAAAAAAAAAATATAAAAGTAGAATAAAAATGTGCAAATGTAACGGTGTAAACATACATGTACCAGTGTAAACACTGTAGTAAAAAGATGACAACATTGACAAGCAAATAAATGATTTTGGGATGTTAAAATGAATACAATATTTTGAAGATGAAAAGATGATTTGGTGGAAATGTTTTTATGCCACTATATTCAAACAAAACTTTTTCATTCTCAAACAAAAATGTGAATTTGAAAGAGAATAAAAGTCATCCAATCCAAAAAAAAGTAAGCACAAAATCAAAACCTGTAACTTGTAAACAAATCGTCTGTATTACTGTGTAAAGTATTGGTATTTTGCTCTTTTCACGTGTCCTTTTGTTTACAGTTCTCTCTTTGCGGTTACGTTCCCCACTTCTTTGTTTGCTCTCCATGATTCTTTGTTTACAGTTTTGACACAAGCCTCTCGAGTGGACGGGTTCTTTAAGAGATGCATCCTCATTGGCTAATACATTTTTGAGTGACAGCGCCATCGAGTGAGCTACTCAGTGACCTGGAAGTTGTTCTTATCGAGTTCAGGCATCACTGGACTATCCATCCAGCGGACACACTAACACAGAGACTGTGTTACCCCTTTTCCACAAAAAAGAACCTCGTACTAGTTTTGTACTAGAGCCAGTGCTTAACTGGTTCCAACCTGGTGCCTCCAAAGAACCGGTTTGCTTTTCCACAGGCCAAGAGTCAAGCGGGGCCAAGTCAGAGCTGCGTCATTACGTCATCATAAAACGTGATCACGTGACTGTGTCTGGTGGGAGACGCTCACTGCTCTTGTGTTTATAAGCCTGTCTTGCAAAAAACACCAAAATTCACTCTGTGGCATGTGTCATGAACATAAATATGTGAGTTTCTATATTTTATATGTAGAAATATAATGTAAGGAAAGTCTGTAAACAGATAATACATGAGGTCAGCAGAGCAGCATTATTACCCATGTTTACATGAGGCATAGGAAAACACGAACAAAACAAACTGTATACATTTCAAATGCGTTCATTCACACTGAAGAAAAAAAAATAGTCTCAAATAAAAAAAAATACTTTAAAAACTTTACAAAAGGGAAGAAAAATCCAGGTGCTGTTGTTGTGAATCTGCCTCCTTGTCCACGAACAACAAGTGGAAAGAACAAAACAAAGAAACCGTGCTTTAATTTGACATGTTCTCCCCGTGTGAACAATAACCCTGTCTACTGGAACACGGTTAACTACTCAGTTCAGTTCTACCTTTTATCAGCCCAACGAGGAAACAGCGTTTCGGAGACAACACAGAAATGTTATTGTTAGCTTGTTGTTAGCATACCACTAGCTAGCGTTTTAATGTTTGTAACATTTGTAGTTCGTTTTGATCTCTAAAGTCAACCTTTTTAGAGCCATTAACCATGCGTTTGAGAAACTAAACTTACCAGTGTCGTTTGCTGCTGTCTGAATACCAGACTCGTCCACTATCGAAAGCCTCCAGTCCATGTCTGCTGTGGCCCAGTTCAGTGCACCGGTAGTCGGATTCACCTGTCCCCTTAAACCCAGTCCAGCAGGTCCAAATGTGGGATCCTTTTCGGCCGGCTGCTGTGTCCAGACTGTCTTTTGTGGTCCCTGTGTCCATCTTTACCTTCTGTAGTTTGTTTAGAAGCTGGTCCTGGTCCGGTCCTCTCCATCTCTCTTTATATTTTTCTTTGTTCCAGAGGCTCCTCCAGCTGGTCTTGGACTTCAGATGAAGCCCACATTACCAGAAAGCACTGGCTCTCTGTCTACTGCTGCTTGTTTTTGGTGTCTCTTTCTCTTAAAACTAAGCTAAACTAAAATCCTGCTGGTTGTAGTTTTAAAAATGCCGGTTCATAGTTTTCGCTGTTCCTACGGGAAATTATGTACAACGCTTTAATTATTATTGCTAAACAATTTATCTACAGAAGTAGATTTATGAAGAGCCACCCACTGTTCTCAACTTACAGAAATGAAATAACAAACTTTAAAAAACAAAAAAAAACACTGAAATATGTAAGAACCAAACAAGCTTTGATTGTTTGTGAAAATTTGAATGTATTGATACCTGATTAGAAATCTGACTGTTTATTTTTTTTTAATTATTATTTTTATATATAATATTCTGTTCAAATACTGTTCAGTATATGTTTGATGTTGATGCTCAGTCTGGGGAAAAAAAAAAGCATGTCTCTATGGAAATCTTTAGAATGTATGGCCAGATTTTGATTAATAACATTATGGGGGAAAAAAAAAACAAAACAGCCCTTTTGCTGTTCCGGTTTGGGTCTAGAATCCCCGCCTACCGATGATGCAGGGGGTCATGTCATCAGTTCTTAGTCTGGCCCCGGTTTAGCCCAGCTCAAAGTTGGTGCCTGCCTGGAACCTGTTTGGAACCACTTTGGAACTGGTTTGGCCAATGCTTGGGCGGTGGAAACACAAAGAACTGGTGCCAGCCCTGGAACCAGTTTGGCGGAAAAGGTCTCTGTGTTCGTGGAGCCGCTGGATGGAGAGTCCGATGACACCTGAACTCGACACAAACAACTTCTGGGTCACTGAGTAGCTCACTCGATGGAGCTGTCACTCAAAAACATATTAGCCAAGAACCCGCCCACCTGAGAAAACTGTAAACAAAGAATCACGGGGTGCAAACGAAAAAGTGGGAACCGCAACCGCAAAGCCAGCAGCGAGAAACAGAGAGAACTGTAAACAAAAGGACGTGTTGTGAAAAGAGCAAAATACCAATCCTTTACACAATAACACAGATGATTTGTTTGCAAGTTATAGGTTTTGATTTTGCAAATTTTTTTTTGCTTGTGTGAGTTTTATTCTCTTTCAGATTCATATATTTTGTTTGAGAATTTAAAAGTTTTGTTTTAATATATTGGCACAAAAAAAAAAAATAAAAAAAATCCTTAGAAATACATCAACAAAATGTCTAGCATGGTCTGTAACTACTGGAAGCAGCATCAGGCAGTAGTCAACCAGGGTAGATCAAATGTCCAAAAGAAACACACAAACAGTTCCACACAAGAGGACGCACACTAACTGCACAACGAAGTAGCTGCAGCAGTCATAAATGTGGGTCCCGTTCACCTCAGTGCACGGATAAGAAAGAGTTGGGGAAAAAATCTTTGAAAAATTAGTGAGAAAGTCTCTGAAGAAGAAAAGATAGGTCACAGTATTGTTCCTGGGGCTTGACCTTATACATACACCTGACAGAGGGTCTGCTCACCACACTGATTTCTGTTTTTATATTTGTACCTTATTGGATTCCAGACAGATCATCAGTGTCAGGGTTCAGGCTACAACTGTCCGACACCTATAAAGTCATCCATTTAATAAAATAGACAGTTGTAAATATAGTCACACACAACTCTTCCTAAAAGATGTGATACTGATAAGAATATTCACTTAAACATTTATACAGTTTTTGTTCCTGCTTTAGCTGCTGCAGCATTAGGTCACTTTACTTTTTTTTTTTTTTCTCCTTGTATTTGTTTTAATGAATAGTTTGTTCTTGGGATATAATGAGCCTTTTATGTAAACATGCTCATAATTCGAGTCTGCTTAAAAGAGCTAGTTGACAACAAACTCCATCACACCACCTAGCATGACTGAATATTTGGTTTGATCAAACTGGATAAAAGAATGAGCTCCTGGGTCTGTGGAACTTGCATTATGAAGTAGGTTATCACACAGTGGGAAGTGCACAAAGGCAGGAGGTGATGAGTCTACAATGAAAAGAGGGCAACATGACCTAATGAACAGGAGGAGGGTACTTTTAAATACTTGACTGTGGAAAAAGTTTCATGATACAGCTTTAACCCTTTAACCCCTGGCGTGTCTGTGGTGAGTGTTCTGAATGTATGATTTATTTTAAAGTTATACCATATGATGTGGCATTTTTACACTTTCCTTTTGTCGTCTTAAAATGCTCCTAAAAGGCATGTGTCAAACTAAAATGTAAAAGAAATCCACCAGGTTTTGAAACTCAAAAATGTTTAATTCTCATACATTTCTGATGAAAGTCAGACCAATTATTTTATTTGGTCCAAATAAAATAATTGGCTGAGCCTGGCTGAGCCTCCTGTCAGTCATCCGTTACCCAGTCCCCCATCGGATACCAGTGCCTCTGAATCTGATGTTTCACTCACTGCTCCTCCTGTCTAGGGGTGTGAATGGATAGGATTCAAATTCACAGTACTGAAGGGAAAAAAAGGATTTATTAACAGAAACAACTGAGGGGAGCAAATGAAAAACCTGACTGCAGCAGTCAGAGTCCATTGAAAGAAGGATGGAGATGAAATCCAGAAGTCGGGTGGACTTGACTCTGCAGACATAGTTTTTACAACCATGGGACTCGGCGTACACGTACATGGTGTCACTAAATGTAAGATTATGTAGGATGATAAATGTATGGACTATGAAACCTCAAATGTTCACGGACAGTGGGCGGAGTCTGCGTGCTCACAGTACGGCCCAGTCTGCCCAGATGATGAGGTGCAGTGAAGACAGTGACCCAGCGCTGCACAGACCAGACCCTTAAATACAGGGTCTGCTGATGGAACAGGAGCCGCTGCTGTGCAGCAGGTGGGTGGTGTGTCTGATTGCAGAGGGAGGGGTCCGTGGACACACAGAAGTGGACTGGACTGGACCGGACCTCTGCCTCCAACCTCCACTTCCACCACGTGCATCAGGTGAGAGGAGGGGAGCGTCAGAGCTGAGACAGGAGGAAGTGGGTGGGGCTTTGGAGGGAGGCGAGTTGTTCATGTTCAAATTTTTACTAAGTGCTGTGAGACATGCCAGATCGGTAGGTATAGCTTTAAATATTCATAAAAATTCAACCGTTTTCTCAAAAGGAAACAATTCAAAACTTGCTTTTACAATAGATCTTGTTCTTTCCATAGACTTCTGAGCATGCTCAGTGTACCCCTGTTACACAGGTGGTGGGGGGTGCACAGAGCACTGAGTCAGACCGACTCGCTATAAAAATAGACTTTGGGCCTTTTTTTTTTTTTACACCGTTTTCCTTGTGTTGTTTTGTTTTCACTGTTGTTTGCAGTTTTGTGATGATTTTCCATTTCTATTTTTTTTTTTTGTGTTTTGTTTTTACTGAGTTTTGACCGTGTAAGTGCTTTTTGGAGTTCAACCAGGTGCCAAAAAGCAGCTGGACTGATTTAGAAAAAAAGAGCCTCAAAACAAATCTACTGGGATAAAATTCAAATCCTTGTTGTTGTTCAGTGTGTTCCACTTCACAGTTCATGTTCAACATTCTCAATCTCTTATTGATGTACATTCTGAGTGCTTTATTTAGTAAAAACCTGACAAACTCCAATTCCTCTCTTTGTCTTTTTCTGTTATTCCTCCTGTTTAGACCCTAAAACACAGTAAAACAAAATCACTGAAGAAAAGGAACACAAACACATACTCACAGCAGCTTTTATGACACTGAAACAGAC